>JAQZBX010010444.1:0-44298 GCA_029593785.1 Cabassous unicinctus | reverse complement strand
AAAAGTTTTCAATTTGATGAAGTCCCACTTATCCATTTTTATTTTGTTTCTGTTCTTCTGATGTAACAGAATTTCCAAATTGAGGCACCAGAAAAATGATTCTTTTTTCTCGAGACTGTGGTGTTCTGGGAATGGCTGGCAGGAATCCTTCATCCCTGGCATTTCTGCCATGTGTCAATACAAATTGTGATGTCATTCTCCTTTCTATTCCAGATCCCATTGATTTCCAGATTCTTTTGTGGCTTTCTATATAAGTCTAAATTTCCTTCTGTTTATAAAGGACTGCAGTAATTGGATTGAAGCCCAAACTGATGAATTTATCCATAACTTTACTAAAAATAACATATTCATAAGGTTCTATTTAAAATGAGTTCACACCCAGAGGAATCTGTTAATGTTAAGAACATGTTTTTTTTAAATTTTTTTTTAATTGTGGATAAAAATCAAATTTTTCACAATACATACCAATATTTGTAAAATGATATATAAATACATATGCATGTTTTCAATGGTAAGGATGAACTAAATAGAGTTGAATGGTCTCACAAAAAAATTGGAGAAACCCTGAAGCTGAACGAGGGACATGCTTTGAGGGTCAGCAGACCAGGACAATGTTATACAACTCACAGGAAGGTGAGGGATAGAGAGATGAAGATGAAATGACAAACTTGAGTTATTGAGCCATGTGGTGGCCAGGAAAGACTCCAGTCCTCTACCCCAAGTTATTAAGCTCTTGTAGAACACCTGGTTCACTGCAGCTGACTAAGATGGAAATAGACATCTTCCTGCCAGCTGTTTCAATGGAAAAGGGAGGGGAGGTCAGGGTGCTTTTCTACAGTGAATTTGACAAGCAAAGCACACTCTGAATCTTCAATCTGGAGAGTCAACACAAGAAGACAGGAAAATAGAGACTGAAACACCTCTGTGGAAAGGTGCATTGACTAGTGCAATCTGTAATTTGCACTGGAAATTGCATGGACAAAAACTGTTCATGCTCTCTGTATCCAAACCCTGGGTGAAAATCTGTGCCCCACTAGTGAGTCCCTGGCCTGATTTTGAAAATGTAAGGTGGCTAATTTTAAAGCCTGAAAATTAGTTGAACCAAATATCAAATAAGAGCTGTGAAAAAAATGGGCAAAAGAGAGAAATTAGCCATCAGTGTAATTTCACCAATACATTCAGATGCCTAGACAGTCAGCAAAAAATTACAAGCCATTCTAGGAAACAGGTAGAGATGACCTATCCAAAAGAACAAACCAAATATCCTAATCTGAGAAAGAGATAGAGGATTTAATTCAATTAATCAGTGATAATCCCACAAATCTCCTAAATCACTTCAAAGAATTTAAAGAAAATATGACTAAAGAAATAAAGGATATTAAGAAGGAACTGGGAGAGCATAAAGAACAATTTGAAAGCCTACAAAGAAAAGTAACAGACCTTATGGGAATGAAAAACAAAATGGATGAGATTAAAAATACATTAGACGCACATAGAAGCAGATTTGAATTACTTAAAGACAAAATTAGTGATTTTGAAGACAGAACATCTGAATTGCAAAAGGGGAACAGAAAGAGAAGAGAATAGAAAAAATGGAACAGAATCTCAGGGAATTGAACCACAATGTGAAACACACAAACATACACGTTGTGAGTGTCCCAGGAGAAGAAGATAACATAAAAGAGATAGAAACAATATTTGAGGAAATAGTGACTGAAATCTTCCCAACCCTTATGAAGGACATAAATATCAATATCTAAGGACAACACACCCCAAACAGAACAAATCTGAATACACCTTCCACAAGACACCTACTATTCAGAATGACAAATATCAGAGATAGAGGATTCTGAAAGCAGCAAGAGAAAATCAAAGCATCACAAACAAGGGAAACTCAATAAGATTAAGTGCCAACCTCACATCAGAAACCAAGGAGAAGAGGAGAATGTGATATGATGTATCTAAGATAGGGAAAGAGAGAAATTGCCAGCAAAGAATTCTGTATGTACAAAGCTCTCCTTCAAAAATGAGGGTGAGTTCAAAGTCTTCATAGACAAACAAAAACTGATAGAATATGTTACCAAAAGACCAGATTTGCAAGAGATACAAAAGAGAGTGCTGCAGACTGAAAGGAAAAAACAAAGGTGAGAGATTTGGAGAAAAGTTTAGAAATGAAGATTATTAGGAAGGGTAAACTAAAGGATAAGAAGACAACCAATAGAATGATATGACAACAGAGAGCCAAAGGACAAAATGGATGAAGGAAGTAAAGCCTTTACAGTAATAGGACTGAATGTTAATGGATTGAACTCCCCAATGAAAACACATAGACTGACAAAATGGATTAAAAAGTAGGAGCTATTGATATGTTGTCTACAAGAGACTCACCTCGGATGTAAGGATACAACCAAGTTAAAAGTGAAAGCTTGGAAATATAATGGCCTGTATCTGTCATTGCAATGTCATTCAGGACAATTCCCAAGTCTCAAAAATGCCCCCATATTACACCTATTTTTCTCTCTCCTTCCCCTCAGAACCTCCAGTGGCCACTGCCTCCACATCAATGATAACCATCAGTAAGTCTACTCTAGTCCATCGTTTCATTCCCTAATCTGAGGAAAAATTTATTCCATGCAAATGGTAACCAAAAAAGAGCTGGAGTAGACCAGATAAATGTAAAATAGCAACTTTATAGTATATGAACAATGATTATTCAGTGCAACTGGCAAATTGTTCCTGTGATCAGTATTCTTTAATTTTTTTCATACAAATGAAGCATTTGCTTTTAATTGAGGAGGACTGGAGAAGAGATATATTTTTGGGTACTTCATTTTTCTTTAACATTTTCTTATTCATACTCTTTAATTAACTTAATTTAATTTAGCATGAATACTGTTGAACAAGATTTTAAATTTTTCTGCTTCATAAAACTGAGTTGGCAAACTGTTATCTGCTGTAATTCATTCCAATAGAATGTGAAGAATTCCCAAATAGGAATTTTATTATCTAGAAAGAATTGTGGCCTAAAAGGAAGTTAAATAAATAAATGAATAGTTTATTTCATTCATAGAGATTATTATGTCCAATAGTTAGAGCTGTAATATAAAAATTATAATTATGTTATAATTAATTTCTATTTTATTTGAATTAATATTTACATTTATAAAGGATTATTGCTATGCTAACTATTTTTTTAATTGATGGTATTAAATCTAACCTGGCCTTGCACTCTCTTTTAAAATACCTAATTTCTTTCAATTCTTTCAATCTATTTTCTCTTTACTTTGCAATTTTACATTAAAGGATTTTTTAAGAGCTAAGAAAAAAACATTTATTGTATACTTTGGAGAGATCATATGGTATGTGAACAAAAAAAAAGAACATTTATTCATGGGTATATTATTCAATCTCCAACAGATTTAATAATTTTGGTTCTTATATTTAGGAATTTAATCCAATTTGATTTAATTTATAGTTTTGGTGAGAGGTAGGGGAAACATTCATTTTTGTAATCTAGTTGTTGTGTTTTCCCAACACCATATTTTGAAAAGAATATTCCTTCCCCACCCTGTGAACTGGGCAGCCTTTCCAAAAATCAACTGGCCTTAGACACGAGGGTTTATTTCTTAACCCCTAGTTCTATTCCATTTACCTCTGTGTCCTCCCTTGTGTAAATATCCTGATGTTTTGAATACTGTAATTTTGAATAAGTTTTAAATTGGGAACTGTTAGTCCTCCAACATCTTCCTTCTTTTTCAAGATGATTGTGGCTATTTGGGTTTTCATTATTTGTGGTGGTCTGAAGCTGTAAATATCCCCAGAAAAAAAGTTCTTAAATCTATTCATTCATGTGGGAGTAAACTCACTGTAAGTAAAAACTTTTGATGAGACTCCTTCAAGTCAAGGTGTGACTCACCTAACTCAGGATATTTTAATCCTTTTACTGGAATCCCTTATAAGAGAATGAAATTCAGACAAAGAGAAAACCACAGAAGGAAGATTCTGAAATCAACCAAACCCAGAATAAAATGATATACCAGCAGACACCACCAGATGCTTTTCCATGTGTTAGAGGAGCCAAGGATTCTGGCAGCCAATCTTTGGGGTAAAAAGCATTGCATTGAAGATGCCCTAATTTGGACATTTTTGAAGACTCCAACCATGAGCAAATAAGTTGCCATTATTTAAACAGAACCATTTCATGGTATTTGCTTTTAATAGCTAAGAAACTAAAACATTCTTCCACATAAATTTCTTGATTGGCTTTTCCATTTCTGACATGATATATTTTTGAAATTTGATTGGAATTGTATTGAATCTGTAAATTGCTTTAGGTAGAATTGACATCTTAAAAATATTTAGTCTTCCAATCCATGCGTGTGGAATTTCCTTACATTTATTAAGTCCTTTTGCATACTTTCAGTAATATTTTGTAGTTTTCTGTGTGTAAGCCCTTTATACCCTCAGATAAATTTAATCCTATTTAATTTTTTCAGTTGATAATTCAAATGGATATTTTTCTTGATTTCATCTTTCAATTGTTCATTATTTGTGTATAAAAATATTGATAATTGTGTTAGTCTTCTACTCTGCCACTTTGCTGACTTAATTTATTAGCTCTTATTTTGTTGTAGATTTTTCAGAATTGTCTGCATGTAGGTAATGTCATCTGCAAATTGGGAAAATTTTCCTTCTTCCTTTCCAATTTGAATGACTTTTATTTCATTTACTTGCTTAATTACCCCAACTTGAACTTCTACTACATTATTTAATAAATTTATGACAGTGGGAATCATAATTTTTAATATGATCTCTGGGAAAACCTTTCACTATTTCACCATTGGATATGATGTTATCTTTGGAATTTTCACATATGACATTTATCATTTTAAGCTAAATTAATACCATTCCTAGTTTTCTGAGTGTTTTTTAACAAGAACAGGTGCTGTTTTACCAAATGACCATTCTACATCAATTGAGAGGAATATGTGTATTTTTTTTACTTATTTCTATTAATGTGTTATATTATATTAATTGATTTTTTTTAACTACAATTGGCTAATTGGTATAAATCTCACTTGATCAGGATATATAATACTTTAAATGTCCTGGTAGATTGTGTTGGCTAGTATTTTGTTTAGTATTTTGGTGACTATATTCATAATGGCTATTGGTCAGTACTTTTATTGTGTTATATTTGTCTGGTTTTGGTATTAGATTGATGCTCACCTCACAGAAAGAATTAGGAAGTGTTACCTCCAATTCAAATTTCTGGAAAACTCTAAGCAAGATTGGTGTTTTTAGAGTGTTTCATGTAAATCACCACTGAATCGAACTGGTCCTGCGATTTCATTTTTTGGGAGGGTTTTGATTACAGATTTTATGTCTCTAGTTATTATTAATCTGTTGAGATACTCTATTTCTTCTTGAGTCAGTGTAGGTGGTTGGTTTGGTTCTAATAATTTTTCCATATTATCTAGATTATTTAATTTGTTTGCATACAATTGTTCATAGAAGCTATATACACTAATTTATTTCTTTGGAGTTGATGGTTATGTCCCTCCTTTTATTTCTGAAATTAGTTATTTATGTTCTTTCTTTTTTTACCTTTGTTAGCTAAAGTTGTTTTTTTTCAATTTTACTGATCTTTTCAAAGGAGCAAGTTTTGGTTTCATTGATTTTTCTATTGTGTTTTTAATTTCTATTTAATTTATTTCCACTATAATCTTATTTTCTTCCTACTGATTGCTTTGGGTTTACTTTGCTCTTGTATTTCTAGTACCTCAAATTAGGGAGTTAGGTCTCATATTTGATTTTTTTTTTTCATTTTAAAAATGTATAGGATAAATTTCCTTTCACTACTGAGTTTGCTGCATCTTATATGATCTCTTTTATTTCTGTTTATTTGCCTTAAGATATTTATTAATTCCCTTTGTAATTTCTTTTGTGACCCTTTGGTTGCTTAAGGGTGTATTTTTTAAATTTTCACATATTCGTTAATTATCCAGTTATCCTTTTACTGATTTTTAGCATAATTCCACTGTTTTCAGAGAAAATTCATTATATAATTTCATCTTGTTACCTTTATGAAGACTTGCTTTGTGACCTCTTATATGGTCTATTTTGGAGAATGACTCATATGCATTAGAGAAGAAAGTGCATTCTGCTCTTGATGGGTGAAGTGTTATAAATATGTCTGTTAGTATTTTTTTGTTTATAATATTGTCCAGGTCTAATATGCCCTTATTAATGTTCTATCTAGATTTTCTATCTATTATTAAGTGGGCCATATTAAAATCTCTTACAATTACTATAGAACCACCTATTCCTCCCTTCAAAATGAACAATATTTGTTTCATTATTGTGGGTACATCCGCATATATATTTATAATGGTTATGTCTTCTTGTTGAGTTAACCCTTTTATCAGTATATGGTGTACTACTTTGCCCCTTTATACAGTATTGAATTTGAAGTCTAATTTTTCTGGTAATACTATAGATACCTCAGCTCTCTTTTGGTTGCTATTTGAAAGGAATATTTTTTCCATCCTTTCACCTTCAATCTACTTGTGTCTGAAATTAAGGTTAGTCTAGGAAAATGCATGTGGTTGGGTGGTGTATTTTTTTAACCATTTTACCAATCTCTGATTTTTTACTGGAAAGTTTAGTCCATTTACATTTAAAGTAAAAAGCTGCTAATAATGCAGAATTTTCTTTTGCTATTTTTGCTATTTGGAGTTTGTAAGTCTTGTAAATTTTCTTTTTCAATTCTTTTCTTTTTCAATTCTTCCATTAATGTCTACTTTTGTATTTATTTTATTTTTGTGATGTACAATTTTGAGTCCCTTTCATTTTTTTCTGTATTTTTTTCAGATATTTTGTCTGTGATTATGATGGGTCTTCTATACAATATGCTAAATCTATAACAATCTTGTTTTATTTGATGCCAACTTAACTACAACGTACACATTGTTCCAATGCTCCACTATCCCCCACTATTTTGTTATACTTGTTACACTTTGTATCTTTACACATTGTATGTCCAAAAACTATAGATTTATAAAATAATACTGGAGTTTCAAAATATGTATGTGGTTGCATTAACAATAAATTTTTATTCCTTTATGCTACTTAAATCCAGTGTCTGGTACTTTTACCTTCCAGTATGAAGAATTCCCTGTAACATACTTGAAGAGAAGGTCTTGTGGTAATGATTTACTTCCCCTTTTTTCTGGGAATGTTTTAATCACTCTCATTTTTAAGGCACTCTTGCTTTATGTAAAATTCTCCATTGAAATTCTTTTCTTTCAGCACTTAAATATTTCATCACACTGCCTTTTTACCTCCATAGATTCTGATAAGAAATCAGTCCTTGATTTTTATAGGGACTGAATTTTACATAATATGTTGCTTTTCTCTGAAGCTTTCAGAAATCTATCCTTTTTTTTTTGGCATACTGCAGTTTGACTATGTTGTGCATATTTATATTCAAACTTTTTTGTTTGGTGTTTATTGTGCTTCTTGAAAGTGTATTCTTGTCTCTCACTAAATGTGAAAATTTTTTCTTCAATGATTTCTTTGAATATTCCTCCTACATTTTTACTCTTTCTTCTTCTAGAACTTCCATTATGCTTATAATGATATTCTTGAAGGTGTCCCATGGATCTATTAGACTCAGTACAGTTCTTTTCATCAATTTTTTTTCTTTCTGTTTCTCAGCCTGAATCATTTAAAATGTCTTCTTAGAGTTTCCTGATTCTTTCTGCTGTATATTTAATATTTTGTGTTATTCTTTGATGATTTCTGAAGTTTTATCTTGTATCTACGTGTGGATCATAATTTGTCATAATTTTTTACTCTTTGCTCATCTTGTAAACTTTGTCCATTTTAATATTTTAATGTTTTAAATGTGGGATTTAATCCCTGTGCTGTCCAGTTCTTATGTTTGGGTCAGCTAGTTATACAAGGGATATATCCTTGCGTGCCAGGAGCTAACAAAATCAAAGAAATCAATGCAAAAAAAAAAAAAAGGCCCGCAAACAAACAAACAAACAAAAAGACTTTCACTGTCTCTGAAAATTGGCTCTGTGTTGGCTGGTATTTTCTTCAGAGTTTAGCTCTACTGAAAAAGAAGCCTTTTCTTCTTTTTTAGCCTTTGCTTATACTGTGTTTGTGTCAGGGCTTTAGAAATCCCCCTGTTTATGTGAATTGGAAAGCCTTTCCCTATGAAACAGACCTCCTACTTTCACTTTATGGTACTTTATTATATGTCTTAAAGCCAGGATTCCTTTGTTCCAGTATGATTTGTAATGTCTGCAAGCTATTTAGG
The DNA here is from genome assembly GCA_029593785.1 of Cabassous unicinctus. Taxonomy (NCBI): domain Eukaryota; kingdom Metazoa; phylum Chordata; class Mammalia; order Cingulata; family Chlamyphoridae; genus Cabassous; species Cabassous unicinctus. The sequence goes on along the minus strand of JAQZBX010010444.1, from coordinate 35,969 downwards.
CATGCAGGGTAAGTTTTGGGAGAGAAAGACAAAGATGAGTGTTCTGAGTCAGGCTTTCATATTGTTACTGTGTAGATTAGAAACAGAGCCAGGGATAATGAGATTACAAGGAAGTGTTGGAGAAAAAACAATATTTTGCTACCAGTTATAAGTTGCATTTTCTTGATTGAGCCATTAACCAGTTACTGCATTCATTTAACTGTTCTCTGGAGCTTTGAGAAAACTTTGAGCAGAAATAACCCTGGAGGCTCTTACACAGGGGTCTTTGTTGCCTGGAAGCAAGCAAATTAACTGTTTTGTAGGTGAAACTTTTATCGCATAGAGAAATCAATAGCAATATAATGGAATGAGGCATACTTAAAATATACAATAGAAGTAATAAAATTTAATATTACATATTTTGTTTCCTAAAAATAAGCCAGGATGGAAGAATCAGATTTTTTAAATTATATGACATAAACTGAAATAACACATAAACCATTATTTTAAGTATGAGTAGAGTAAACACAATAAAAACTCACAATAATGGGATCTTTTTAAAATATGATGTAACTAAATGATGTTGATAAGAACAGGTAACTAGTAAAAAGATGTACAAACAAAATATAGGCATATAAAACTACTGTGCAAATAGTAGTTAGGCTTCTGTATTACAAAGATATGAAGTATAAAATAACAATAGAGCCAGTTTTTCAGAAAATTATAAAAATCCTTAACAGAGCTTAAAAAACATTAAAATTGTCAGATTAAATGGAAGAATATAATTTTAAAAATTAAGACATAGAATATTTTTCAGGGATAAAGTTCTACTTGTGTTGAAATGTATGACAAAGAAGTCAAGGTTATTTTATGTTTCTCAATCTTGATCTGCCAAAGGTATTTTACTAATAGATATGATATATTGGAATCCTAACAATAAAGATTCAGTAAAAAGATTAGTCATAAATTAGTTTATAAAGTATTCTTCCTTCAAATTCTACATATTGTTTGATTTTGCTAAAAGCTTTAAGGCAATACACCAGAAATGGGTTGACTTTTACAATGGGGATTTATTAACATATAAGCTTACAATTCCAAGGTTAAGAAAAACTACCAAATCTAGACATCATCAGGCAATGTTTTTCTTCCCAAGGACTGGCTACTTGTGATCCTGGATTCCTTTCTCCTCTGGCAAGGCACATGGCAATGCACATAGCAACATCTGCTGGTCTCTGCATTTTCCTCTGGGCTCTGTTGCTTTCTGCTCCACTTGTGGCTTCCTTTCAGCTTGGGCATTTCTCTGTTTTGGTGGCTTGTCCAATACCAGTTTGTAAAGGATTAAGAATTTCCCTGGTTATGCCTTACAGGCATACTCTAATCAAATAAACTTTAATTAACTCTAATCTAATCAAAGATTCACTATATGCTCACATTGCAAGTATGGACCAATTTAATAACACACTTTTCTAGAGTCCACAAAGGACTCAAATTACTATATTTATATTATTTGAAAGAGCACTTAATGACTATAAAAATTTAATTTCAATGCGAAGAAAAAGACCTCACTCATTGGGATTTTGCAAGAAGTGATTAAATGTTATTGAGGTGGAATTAACAGAAAATCTCTATCTGCCTTTCCTTGCACTTAAACTTCAAAGTCACCTATTGTGAAATAAATTAATGCTGACTTTTTAATCTCCAAATAATTTTTATCAGATTCACTGAATTTTTGATGAAGAACTGAAATTCCTGATATATAATTTAACATTTTGCAATTCCTTGATCCATACCATCAAAATCTCACCTAAAATTCTAAAGTGCATACTGTTTTTATTTTATGAGTTTTTTCTAAAACTCAATAAAAATTGATTTTATTATCATTTATTAATGAAAGATTCACAAATAAGTATTTCACCTATTTACACACAGAGGAAGTGAGCCTTTGACCATTAAAATAATTATGAAGTGTTTATTCATCTCAGCACATATTTTTACATTTTTCTGTCACATTTCTTTTAATATAATAAAAGCCAAATAAAATGAGTTTTTAAAGTTGCACAAATATTGTTGTGGAAGAATATAACAATACTTTGCTGTGTAGATAAATTAGTTGATACAGCTAAAATTGATCAGAAAAACTTCACCATATTTTCCTTGTGATGCTTTGAAACACCCATTCATCAGATGGTGCACTATCCTAGAAAGAAGTTAATTATGCATAAAGAGCCATTTTAAAATACAGTAAAATATGGGTTTTACAAAAGTCTAATAATATCAATATGTGTTTAAAATGTCTAATAAAATAAAAAAGCTGCAGAGATATAGTGTGAAACATTATGTAAAATCACCAGTATACATAAAAATAAGCATTATATGCACAAAGGAAAATAATTGTAAGAAAACACATCTAAAAAGTAACATTTATGAATGAGTTTCATTTTCTCATTGAATTTTGTTGTATCTTAATTTTTGCCTAATGAACAATGTATAATGCAATTATCGTGTCACACTTCAATATAAAAATGTTTCACTGTGAAAAATTCTATGTTCCATCCTTGGTGGATGACATCAAGCCTTTCAGCAACAGATCAGTTTCCCTATAAATAGCTTTTCTTTTGTCCAGTCATAAATAAGAGCATCACAAAAGAACACTGAAAAATGATGCTGAACATTTTGTCATTCTAAGAGGAAGGCAAATATCTGATAAAAACCTAATATGTATACATTAGTCTTTGAACTTTTGTCCTGGGAATCATGCCAAGGGATCTTTCTTGGAAATTGGTCCCAGAGATGATCAAATGTTGGATTATCAAAACTCCTCAATATAAGAGATGCCGTGGCATTATCAGTTTGAAAAGCAAGGGATACTCTGCTATGATTGTGTTCACAGGAGCTCCTAGTATACTTGTGAGACAATTTCCAGGTAAACTTTTTATTTTACTAGGGCCTCCCAAAAATTTTCAGGTTATTTACTTTACTCAGACAAAACAAAAATGCATACACAAAAAAATTAAACATCTTATCTCAAATATTACATCACATAAATTTTAGACTCTATAAATGGTTTACATATTTTCTTTGTGAGTAAAACTTGAGATTGAGAAATTTCTACACAAATATTGCTGGAAGAAGTTTTCACCAACTTTGGCCAATGAGAGGTATTATCAAAGTTAGAGCATTTTAGTTTACCTAAAAAATATGGAGATATTATCATATAGGTCTTATCTAAAAAAAAATCATGACTTATACAACTGAAAATGTAGAATTGTTGGAATCATAGTTATTAAGAAATGCATATATACCTAAAATATAATTTATGGAAAAAATTTTGATTTTAAATAATCACTTGAAAAAATAACTTCTGAAAATTATTAATAATGTGTAGTTTCTGATATTAATGCAACACAGTAAAGTAGCCTAAGGTTTTAATTTCTGATCTGTTACTTTATTAAATAATATTGGATACAAAAGAACAGTAAATGATGCATTAATACTCACAAGGATTGTTTAATATATATCCTGAATTTTTTCTCTGTTTTTCTAAAATAATTATTAGTAGGAATACAGTGTTATGAGCATGATCTGTGGACATAGCTAATCGTGGTAGAATCATAGAGCCAACAATAGTTAACGGTTGGGATTCTGAATAAGTTATTCAAATTTATGGGGCTTTTGCTCATGTAAAATTTGCATACAATAATTATATCTATGGTATAATATTTTCACCTCTATGAATGTGTTAAAAAAGGAAAATATTCAAAACAGTTTGAAGTTCATTCTAACTATGCAATATATATAAAACTTTCTATTTATGAGATCCTAATTATTTATACCTAATTTATGTCAGTATCACTAGGATTTTGTATCAGCCATATTTTGGTAATTACTATATGTTATGAATTTCTAGAAGCACTAAATAAAAATTTTAAAATGGCAGATGATCAAAAACCTTTTAAAAGTAATACATGGTGTAACCTTTGATTTCTCAATAGTTTGCAAAAGTGGAACCTATAGATGGAAGAAATAATACAAACATGCCTGACTTCATTCTTTTAGGATTGACAGAATCTAAAGAGATCTGGTGGGTCCTCGTTATGTAATTTCTCCTGATATACCTGATTACTGTGCTGGGGAATGCAGGGATGATACTGATAATTCATCTGTATCCCCAGCTTCACACGCCCATGTATTTTTTCTTTAGTCACCTTTCATTCCTTGACCTCAGTTACTCCACAGTCATCACACCTAAAACCTTAGAGTACTTACTGAATTCTAGCAAGTATATTTCATTTATGGGCTGCTTCACACAGAGGTATTTTTTTGTCTTTTTGGATAACACTGAACGCTTGCTTCTCTCTTCAATGGCCTATGACCGCTATGTAGCTATCTGCAGTCCTCTTCACTACCATATTTTTATGTCCACCAGACTCTGTCGCACCCTTATCATTGGGTCTTATGTGACTGGCTTTACTGATTCCCTGGTTAATACTCTTTGCATGAACAGTTTGCATTTCTGCAAATCTAATGTAGTCCATCATTTTTTTGTGACACAACACCAAATTTAGCCCTATCTTGCACTGACACTCTTGTTACTGAAATCATGATATTCATTCTCGCTGGCTCCAACCTAATGGTGTAACTCACGACAATCACTGTGCCCTATGGGTCCATTCTGTCTACTATACTGAAAATTAATTCCACTTCAGGAAAGCACAAAGCTTTCTCTACTTGTGCCTCCCACCTCCTGGGAGTCACCATCTTTTATGGCACTATGAGTTTTTACTTATTTAAAACCAAAGAAGTCCTACTCCTTGGGAAAAGATGAAGTAGCCTCTGTGTTTTATACTATGGTGATCCCCATGCTGAATCCACTCATTTATAGTCTTAGGAACAAAGAATTGAAAAATGCTCTGATTAGAGTCCTGCAGAAGAGAGAGGACTCCAAGCAATTGAAATGACAGGGATGCTGAGTAATAAAGGACATCTTTTTTTTCTTTCCTATTTACTTCCTTGGTCTCTCTAAAACTCAGAAGCAATCTTTAATAGAGATGAGTTTCTGTTGCGCTATCCACTACTTGACCACATAGGCTGTAGAACATTTCCAAGAATATGGTTTAGAAATCTAAATAGTATTTAGAATGCATGAATTAGTAATATGTGAAACATGTGGTTTACATATATGTGTTTTTTTAGGGCAACTACTGTTAAAAAAAAATGTGGTATTATCCTTCAATTGGTGTCATAGAAATCCCCATGCTTTTCTAATTTCATGTAATTTTATGGGGAAAACAATTTCAGAAATCATTCCATTTATTCTGTAGAGGGGAAATATAGCACTGTAGTAAAGATGGCTGCTTTGGACTGGACAATCTAGGTTTTAGAGTCTAGATCTCCCAGTTTTTTTATCTATATAGTCTTTAGTTAATCGATGAAACTTTAAACCTAATTTCCTCATCTGTACAAGAAAAATAGAAATGTTATATCCATAGAGTTACTGTAAAGATTAAATCAGATGCATGGAAAGAATTTAATGGAGTAGTAAGAATTTCTGGTCACAATCATCAGAATAAATACGTTCTGGAATAATTTTGAATGCACAGTGGCTTTTGTTATGAAAATATTGACCTGTGTTTTATAAATATCTTGCTTAATTTTATTCATAAACAAAAAACAAAAAAGGAAAAACAACACTTTAATGTTTGGTCTTAGAGCAAAGAAAAATATTTTGATAGAATTAAGTTGTAGAAAAATGTATATGTGAAAATTGAAGAAATATTTGAAAATATTTTTAAAAGTAAAGAAAATAGAAATACCCTAACCATATTTAATAGTTTTATTCATGGACTTCTAGGCTAATCTTGTGCATGTATATATAAGTATTACATATATATGTACAAAATTTTTATCACTTTCTATTTCCATTTTGCAGCTTTTAATTTCTATAAACTTTGAAAATTCCTTTTTCATTTAAATATGGGAAATGAAAATTTTGAAACATAAGCAAATACAGGAATCTCATCTTGTAATTCTTTAAGACTGAAAATTGTGTAAATTCATCAGTTTAAATATTGACATGCAGTGATATCTTTTTTGTGTCTACCTGCTAATCATTTGAAAACCTACCATTCTGTGATGTGTCAATAAGCTTAAGTAATTATTAATTCATTTTATAATCTTTTATGATTTGAAAATATCATTTCCTATCTCCTGATGTCTATAAATTTAAGTTTTTCTTTTAAAAATTAATTATTCAGTTATATTATTGGCTTATTTATTTTAAAATATTGAATAGAAAAATATGTAAAACTAAGAATGGATACTGAATCCAAGAATTTGACATCCCAGAAGTTTTAGTCAGGTAGGTTTCTAAAATTTCTTTTAGAAATTTCACCTATTCTGGAATTTGTTTTAATTTTCTTTGCTATTCAATGTATATTTTAAAAAATTAAAGTACAACCTATGTTTTAGAAGTAAAAGTTTTAAGAACTTTTCATCCATTACAACTGATCATTAATTTATTCAAATAATAATGTATTCATTATATTTCATTACATCTTGAATTTATATGAAAATTGTAACTTATCATATAAAGTATCCATATAAATTATTGTATTATAGCATATTTTATTGTTTAGTTCATGTTTTCTAGAATGTCTATTAAATGCAAATCTTCTGTTTTGTTTGTAATTAGAGTTGTTTTTGATAAGCATTTATTTTTAATAATATATTTTTGACTAATCTCTCGTACATGCATTGTTTCTTTTCTTATATTTATTAGAAATTTATATTATCTGTTCTTTTTATGAGCTGTGTTGGCCTGCTTTCATTTATTTACATTCTGTGATTTAGAAAATATATCCTGTTCATTTGTGTTAGTCACAAAGATAGTGAACAGATTCGATATTTTTTCAGACAATAATCAGAAAATGAAGAAAATGCTTCAGTTTTAACTAAATTCAAGCTACTCTGTTCTCTTATAATACATCCTAGTAAGCAATTGTGATCTTATTAAATAAATATACTACAACTTTAGGCAATTTCAAAATACTAGACTATTTGTATAGCTTCTTTTTACCTATTGTAACAATGCATATAATATACAATGTAAGACTTGGTCAGAAGTATTCTTAAGACAAAAATCCTGTTGTTCATGGTGGTACGTCAAAATTTTATGTATTGTAAAAGTTGAACTATTTAAACAATGATGAAGGAAATAAGATTGGAATAGAACATGACAAAATATAAAAAATGTTTTTTTTACAAATAATTGATGTTAATAATAATTGTAAAAAATGGATTATATTTACTCAGCACCTACATAGTGTGAGACAATATTCAGAGGACTTAAATATATATTTAACATAGTTTATCTTCAGAAGTTAACCCTCATGTTTGTACTTACAATGTCTAAAATTTAATTCCAGGTAGTGGAAAGCCATCCTCCTACTCAATCTGTCAAAAACTTACATGGCATTCTGGGATTTTTTAAATTCCCTCACCTCACATCCAGATCAACTGCTATCATATTGTTTCCATGTACAGAATATATTCAAAGTGTGATTATCTCTCAGTACTTCCTATGCTGTTAGCTTGGCCCAGGTACCAGGCTCTCCTGGTGCCCACAGTGGCTCAACAAAGGGAAAAGTATCTTCCTTGGATGTAAAAGTGTAGACTCTAGTTGACTAGGCTTTGAGGTGCTTTTTTCTAAGACCTGGGTTTCTTCCATGTTGTTCTCTACTATCTCTCAAGAGGCACTCTTCAGCGTGGTGAAGAAGTTTAACACTCTTTCCACATTTCAGTCTGAGGGAAAAGAGAAGGTGTCACATTGTGAAAAGAAATCCTACACTTTTTTTTATGCGGAAGGTTTTTAAAGAAATATTCAATTTCTTGAATTGATATAAGATTGTTTATGTTATCCATTTTTCTACTGTGAGCATCTTTAAGTGTTGTATATTTATTCTAAATTATTAAATTTAACAGAAAATGATTTTTTACATTTATTATTATCATTTTAATATTTGTAGAACACCAGTGTGTTATGCCTTTTTAAATTTCCTTTTTGGCAATTTTGTCTTCTATTGCCACAGTAGTTACTCTAGAGATTGTTAAAATTTGAGTAGTAGAAATACAATTCATTTTTCCCATTCTTAGTTCTATGTTGTTATAAATTTTATTTTTATATGTGGCTCAAGCCTCACAATGCATCCACATAGTTTTCCTTTAGTCAATTATTTTGAAAACAATTATTTTTCAAAAATGCAGTATTAGATATCTTGTCCCACACAAAAAGTTTCTAATTTGGTGGATAGGTAAAATTTGTGAGATAATCTGAATAAAATAATGAAATAAAGAAAGATGCTATTGGTAGGTGTAACCATTGGGAAATTTGATGTAATTATGAATTCCAAAAATATAATTGGATCATGCCTGTAATCTCATCTGTTAATCTGGGCATGATTGAATTATGATTAGGGCGTTGACTGGGCCATGTCAGTCAGTAGGGCGTTGAGCCCCATCCCCTGGTGGGTGGGGAATTGAATATAAAAGGCAAGGCAAAGGACAGAAGAAGCAGTCTTTTGAGAAGCAGTTTTGATGTTGGAAAGAAGGCCCCAGGAGAAGAGAAGCAAGCCATTTGCCTGATCACCTACAGCTGACCTTGTGGAGGAAACAGGAGCTAAGCCCAGAGAGAAACGCAGCCCCGGGAAGAGAGGAAACCCAGAAGCCTGAACCATGACAAACGCCGGCAGCTGTCTTGCTCTAACACGTGACAATGGACTGTGGTGAGAGAAGAAACTGAACGCTTTATGGCCTGGTAACTGTGGACTTCTACCCCAAATAAATACCCTTTATAAAGACCAACCCATTTTTGGTATTTCACATTAGCACCCCATTTGGCTGACTAATACAGTAGGGAACCTATTTTGTAGCCATTTATCTATTAATTGAAAGCAATATCAAACTGATCTACAGATTCAATGCAAGCCAATTCAAACTTAAGCATCTTTTTTGCAAAAGTTGACAAGCTGATTTTACAATTAAATTTAAAACCAAAGGACTAAGATAGTCAAAACAACTTAGAAAAAAGAGGAATAGTTAGCATTGCACATAATATGATTTTATGAATTATTAAGAAGATAAAACATTAAAGAGAGTTTGCTATTGTTGAACAGAAAGATACCTTGATCAATAGAACAGAATAGAGAATTCAGGAAGAGATTCATTCACATATATATTGTGAAGATTAGTGCCACCATGGAGGGCCTGAAGCATGCAGGAATGGTGATTCCATCACTTCACATTCAATACTCCTATTTGTCCTTTGCAGAAAACAATGGATCTTGGAGGATTACAATGGATTATTTTAAACTAAACTAGGTATTTTTTTCTAATTGTAACTGCTGTTTCAGTTATGGTATCATTGCTTGAACAAATTAACATATCACCAGCTTCTTGTTATGCAGCTATAGATTCGGCAAATCCTTTTGTTTTTCAATATTTTTGGTTTTCATTCAGCTGGCAAAGCCAGAAAACACTTTCACTCTCGTTCCTCGGGGTGTAGCAAATACTTAACCTTAGTGTTAAAATCTTTTCTGCTGGTACTTGACTGAGTTATCATTCCATAATACATCACACTGGTCCATCACATTGATGATGTCATGCTGATTGGAACTAGTGAGCAAGAAGTAGCAACTACTCTAGACTTATTGGTAAGACATTGGCATGTTGAAGGATAAGTAATACATGCAACCAAAATTCAGTGAACTGCCATCTCAGTGAAATTTCTAGGCACCCAGTTGATAAAAAAAAATGTCAAGCTATCCTTTTAAAGTGAAGAAAAAGCTGATACATCTGGCCCCTCCTACAATCAAAAAGAGGCAGCCAGCCTAGTTGATCTCAGGATTGTGGAGGCAACATATTTCTCACTTGTGTTTGCTACTATGGTCCATTTACTGAGTAGAGAAAAAGCTGCTACTTTCAGTGGCAACTGGAACAAGAAGAAGATTTGAAACAGGTCCAGACTGTCATGCCAGCTGCTTTACCATATGGACATAATGATCCAGCTTATCTAATGGTGCTTGAGTGATCAGTGACAAATAAAGATGCTGTTTGGGGCTTTTCTCAGGCTTCTATAATATAAAGAAACATAGCAGTGGCATGTGATATTTTGTATTAAACCTTGGCATCCTCTGCAGATCACACTCTCTTTTTAAAAACAGCTTTTGACCTGTTACTGGGCCTTAGTAGAGACTGAATAATTATTAAGCCACCCTGAGACCTGAGCCACCCATCATGTCAGGGTATTGCCTGACCCGCCTTGCAATTAAGTCATTGGTGCCCTGTAGCAATCCATCAGTGTATTAGTCAGCCAAAGGGGTGCTAACGTGAAATACCAAAAATGGGTTGGTCTTTATAAAGGGCATTTATTTGGGGTAGAAGTCCACAGTTACCAGGTCAAAAAGCATAAGTTTCTTCCCTCACCAAAGTCCATTGTCACGTGTTGGAGCAAGACAGGTGCCGACATTTGCCCAGGGTTCAGGCTTCTGGGGTTCCTCTCTTCCCGGGGCTGCGTTTCTCTCTGGGCTCAGCTCCTGTTTTCCTCCACAAGGTCAGCTGTAGGCGATCATGTGAATGGCTCGCTTCTCTTCTCCTGGGGCCTTCTTTCCAGCATCAAAGCTGCTTCTCAAAGACTGCTGCTCCTCTGTTCTTTGCCTTGGCTTTTATATTCAATTCCCCACCCACCAGGGGGTGGGGCTCAATGCCCTACTGACTGACATGGCCCAGTCAATGCCCTAATCATAATTCAATCATGCCCAGATTAACAGATCAGATTACAGGCATGATCCAATTATATTTTTGGAATTCATAATTACATCAAATTCCCCAACGGTTACAATCAGTAAATGACAGTAGTTACATGAGATCAGACTCTAGCAGGCCCTGAAGGCATAAAAAAGTTACTTGAAGAAGCAGCTTAAATGCCTCCACTCCTGCCATCTTATCCTCTCTCTCCCATCCTACAGCTATGCCTCCACAGGTTGTCCTTATAAAAAGAGAAAACTTGGAGCTTGTTTACAGAAGGTTTTGAACAACATATTGACACCAGCCAAATATGGACAGCTGCAAATCTACATTGCCTTTATGGGACATCCCTGAAGGACAGTGTTTAAGGGAAGTTCTCCCAATGGGCAGGGCATTATATAGCTATATGTTATTATATCATTGCTCGTTTTGCATGGAAAGTGAAATGGCCACAGGTGAATTTGTATTAAGATTCAGGTGCTATGGCCAGTGGCTTGGCAGGGTGGTCAGTGTTTGGAAGGAACATAATTAAAAAATTAGAGACTACATGGTTTGGGGAAGAGTTGTGCAGATAGAACTTTCTGAATATCAAAAACCTGAAGCTTTTTGTGACCCATATGATGACTCACCAGAAGGATTTTATGATCAAGTGGATAGAATGACTTTTTCTGTGGATACCATTGAACCTCTTTTCTCAGCCATTCCTGTCATTGCCCAATGGGCTCATGAAAAAGTTGGCAGGGTTACAGGATGAAGTTTATGCATTGGCTCAGCAACATGGACTTCCACTCAGCAAGAATGAACTGACGTGGCTATACCTACAATTCTGTGCCTAATCTGTCAGCAGCAGAGACCAACACTCAGTCCCTGATACACCCATTGCACAAGGCAATCACTCTGCTACCTATTAGCAGGTGGATTATATTGAACCACTTTCATCATGGAAGTGACAGCATTTTGTACTTACTGAAAAACATACTGGATACTGATTTGCCTTCTATTCACACAATGCTTCTACCAAAATTACCATCTGTGGGGCTTATAGAATGCCTTTTCCACTATCATTTTATTCCACAAGCATTGAAGTCTGGCCAGTGGACCATGCCCATGGGATTCAGTGACCTTAGCATGTTCTCCTTCATACTGAAACATCTAGAGTGATAGAATCATGGAATGCCCTTTTGAAGACTCAATTACAATATCAGGAAGGTAGCAATACCTTGCAGGGCTCGGGAAATGTCCTTTATATTCTCTGAATCTGTGTGTACTTTATGGTGCTGTATCTCCCACAGCCGGGATTCACGGTACCAGGTGTCACAGTGCGGAAATGGGAGTGGCACGTTTCGCTATTACCCTTGTGATCCACTAGCACACTTTTTGCTTTTTATCCCTGTGAACTTATGCTCTGCTGCCCTAAAGGTCTCCAAAAGGAGGAGTGCTCCCACCAGGAAACACAGCAATGATTGAATTGAACAAGAACATAAGACTGCCAACTGGTCATTTTGGTGTCCTCATGTCTCTGAAACAATGCGCAAAAAGGAAGTTACTGTATTGGTAGAAATAATTAGTTGATCCTGCTTACCAAGGTGAAATTGGACAAGTAATGAAGGTAAGGAGGTAAGGAAGAGTATGTCAGGGATATAAGAGTTCCCTTAGGATGTTTCTTAGTACTAACATGCCCTATGATTAAAGCCAATGGAATAAGATAACAGCTTAGTCCAGACAGGACCACTAATTACAAAGAACCTTCAGGAATGAAGATTTGGATAATCCTACCAAGGAAAGTCCCATGATCAGATGATATGCTTAATTCCTGCCACATGGAGATCTTTTTCTATTGTCTCCTCTTCTTGTTTCCATTGATTTCCAGCTTCTTCCTATGTGACCTTCTCCAATTTCTGGTTTTCCATGCCTTCTCTTCATAAAATGTCCAGGAACATTGATTAAGACACATCCTTATACATTTGGGCCACACTTTAAATGAAAATACTATATTCAAGAGGTACTATTTACAAATGGTTTTTATCCACAAGAATGAGAATTAAGATTAAGAACATATCTATATTTGGGTACAAAATTCAATCTACCACAGTCTGCCTTCTGGAACACAGAAACACATGTTCTTCCCACATGCAAAACACATTCACCCATTCCAACATTCAAAATCCCTTAAATCTTTTCAGTCATCAGCCTGAGTCCAAAATCTCATTAGAATCTTTTGTGGGAGTGGAGTGTCTTAAGGAAAAATTCCTATATAATCTGTAGATCTGTGAAACTTAAAATATAAGTTATCTATTCCAAAATATAATAATGGGGCAGGCTAGCATACACACTGCCATTCCAGAGGAGAGAAATTGGAAGGAAAAAGGGATCAAGTTTCCCAAGCATATTTGGAATATGAAAAGTCAAACTCCATTAGTTTTTTTCCCTATTCTTTATTTTTAAAGACTACAATAGACTATAGTTACATTATAGTTTACACTCTGCCCTGAAGAATTTTACAGGTTATGACAAAATGATAATGGACTGTATTTGTCATTGAATGTCATGCAGGACAATTCCAATATCTCAAAAATTCCTCCATGTTATTCCTGTTCTTCCTTGTCCCTTCTCTCAGAACCTCTAGTGGTCACTGCCTTTATAAATGATAAAAATTCTTCCAGCATTAGAATAATATTAAGTCTATAGTAGAATAATAATAAGATGACTTTAGTCTCTTGTTCATTCCCCAATTTTGAGGATTTTGAGATGGTGATGCCCATTCTTTCTAATTAAGAGGCGGCTTAGATCCCATGGTGCTGGTGGACGGAACTATCTTGCTTGTAGTTGCAGACACTCTGTTCCTTGGGATGGGCTTTGTCCATCATTAGCTCCTTGTTTTTGTTCTGGGTGAGGCCAATGAACTGGAGAGTAGGTGTTACAACTGTGCTGAAATTCAGAGCTCGACCTGTACATGAACAGTCTGAAGATTTAAGTCTCTTGGACATATATTTAACACGTATAATGCTAATTATAGGTTCAGATAAAGGGGCTGAAGAGCCATGTGTAGGGAAACTATAAATGAGTCTAACTCTGTTAGACTGGGGAACATCAATTCCAGAGTAAGACACACTGACAGGGTGGGTCTTTCTTTTTTTTTTTTCTCCTTTCATTTTATCTTCAAAGAAGCTTTAGGTTGCAGAAAAGTCACACAGAAAACATAAAGGATTCCCATATAACCAACACCCTCCCCCTTTTCCACTCTCCCCTATTAATAGCATTTTACATGCAAATGGTACATTTATTATAATTAATGTACAAATATTTAAGCATTACTACTAACCATGGTCCATGGATTACATTATGGTTTACATTTTGTATCAGACACTTTTATAGGTTTTGATGAAATTTAAAATGAGTGGTATCTGTTACTGCAAGATCATACAGAACAATTCTAATGCCCTAAAAATGTCCTGTGTGCCATCCATTCTATTCTTCCTTCACCCTCACTTCAGAACCTAGGGTATCTTAAATTAAGTCTCATTTTTTGAGGAGTAAGATTCATAGTTACTTTCAATAATATTGAGGGCTTGACATATTGGTCTGCTTTCTTTTATTAGGCACAGCCTATGTTTTTGTCCCTGTAATTGAGATCACAGCAAGACTTCCCAGGATGGGAGTTTAATATTTTCTTTTTTATTGTGTGGGTCTCTACCCACTGAGATAACTCTCTATATGATGAGATGAGCACTTACATATTCTATAAAGGCATGACCCAGGTGCTCCCTATCCTAATTATGCCCCCACACTCAATGCCTTACACCAGTAACAGTACCCATATTTGCCAAAAGAACATTCCATATTTGCCAAAAGAACATTCCCATCATTGTAGTTTTAACCACAGACCTCTAAATTCCCAGATTTCACTTGCTCCTCCCTCCAACCCTTCCCTCAGTTCCATGGATAGTCTAACCCAATCCCCATCCCCCACTCTTCCCCTCAAAGACCAGCACAGCCTCTCTCTCCATTAGATTTCAAGGTCTGAGAGTCATCTGTGAACCAATGCTCTGTCCTCAGGGCCTGCTGTATAGGTAACCACACCATTTCTAATGCCTGGACTTAAATCTTGCTTTCTGCAAACAATGGGGCCTAGGTTAATCCCTTTCCAAGCATGCGGTCCGACTACCCTTGATGACTGTGGTATAGAATACATTCTCGCATTTGGGTTTTCAGTCTATGAAAATTTATTTACTTTTAGGGTGCATGTAATTTTCTATATGCGTATGGTCTTCAATGAATTTTTAAAGGAAAAAAAAAGCCTTATTTCATTGTATCTTTTAAAATAAATCCTATAAAACCCTGTTATTTACATGCCCTTTGAATCAGTCTTATCATCTTCCAGATTTCCCTATTGATGAAATAGTAAATAGATTTTGCCATATATATTCATTTTTAAAATTTTTATGAGACAAATTTTGAACACTTTTGAAAATTACAGCTATCATTTTAGCTCTGTCAGCTTCTTTCAAAGTTTTAAATCTCTTCTCATTTCAAATACATTTTTCTTCATATCTGTCCTTCTCATTTTTTCTTTCCTTAACTGTGCTTTCTGTGGTGTATATGGTGAATAATCATTCACATAATTTACAAAATTATTCTAGATTTAAGGTTTTTTTTTCTAGTTTATCTCTGTGTTCTGTTACTCTTGTTTTTATATCCTCCTGATGTCTATTCATCTAATTTCAGATATATGTGGTTTTCTTGAAGCTTTAGTCCTCATAAAAGATACATTTTATAAGATATTAAAATTTTAATTTGCTTTTTACATTACTTTTTTTTATACTCTGTTACTATTATATTTTAGAATATTATTTGGCTTCATTTTTCCTTTTGCATTTAAATACCATTATATGATATTTACTTGCAATTCTTTTATTTCCCCATGTTTAACGTGATCGGATTATATCAATTTTTAGGAGGTATAAACATAGATTAGGAATGTGTCATGATAGATTTTCCAGTTTCATGCTCAATTTTTTTATGATAGCAGAAAATATTTTCTTAGTGTAGACCTACTTTAACACTTGCAGATAAGTATGTTTAAAGTAAGATAGTTCAGATCAAAGCAAGAGCAAAGTAGTATCTAAACATAAATGGTTATGAAAATTTATCAATAGAGTGCAATAAAACTTCAGCTATCTAGTGGTTTTTCTTTTGATATAATGAGGAAAATTATCAATTATTCTTTTAAGCTTATTTTGCTATCTATGTAATCTAGAAGTCAATTCAGAATAATACATAGTTTACCCTCTTTTAATGGTAGTCTTTTTGGTTCATAGTCTCTTTCTCTTCTCTTAATGGCTTAAGAAAATCCACATGCCTCACGAATCATCTTTTGCTTTCTTTCATTATGGTGGCAAGTTATGGAGGCAGAATAAGGTTATAGTACTTTAGGAAGTACTATATGATTGTGAAGAACACATGCACACCACACAAGGGTGACATGGGATTAAGATTTGGCTCTGACATGTATTAACTTGTGAGAGCTGCTATTAAGATAAAATAAGGCAAAGTGCACAAAATTCCATTCCTGCAACCAGTGCTCAATGTATGATAGCTTCTATTTTCTTTCTCTTCTTTTCAAAGCTTTGTTGAGCTTCAATGTTGAGTCCTAGGTATATGGAATTTTCTGCTTTCTATTAAAATGATAGTTATGAAAGATATTTTAAATTAATTTCTAAATCTTATCCATAATTAATTAAATTATTTAATGGGCAAATTATCTGTAACTGCTGAGTTCTTTCAATATGTTCTAAGATTGGTTTGATCATACCAAGTATAACTTTTCCTTCAGCATTCAGAAAATATGTATATATGTATTTATGGAATATAGATAGCACTTTAAAAAATTGTACTATTTTGGAACATGAAAAGGTAGAAGGTGATCACTAAATCCACTTTTATAGCTCTGTTACTCATAATATGAATCACTGGATTTAAACCTTATAGAGTTTTGGCATGCCTATTACTAATAGCAATGTACCTGGCTCAAGACTCTAGTCACATACATTTTAATGATTTGTTTATACTATTAGTTTTACAGCCAATATTTGCTAATTTAAAAAAATAAATGAATGCATTTGATGATGGAATTTCAATTTTATATTAACCCTCTTTTATAATGAAAATTTAAAGGAAATTCTTTATGTAGTTATTGCTTTATATATTTAATGAGTCTGCCTGGCCTCCATCATTGTGTTTGCCTGGTCATTCAAATGTATTGCTATTTTAAAGAGAAGAAAACTTTGGACCGAAGAGTTAATATCACACACAACTTTTAATCATGGAGGTGAAACATAAGCACATATTTACAGATTACAAATTCTATTTTATTTGCTTTTCATCATTGTGGATTCAAGTACATCATTGAACTGAAGGCAAGGACTTTTGCAGAACTGTTATTTTTCTCATGAGTCCTAATCACATATAAAGAATAATAGATTGATTTAATCATATTCATCAAATACTGTATTTTTTTTTTCATTTCTACTTTAATCTCATGAACAAAGAGTTTGTCTCGGCCTCCCTTCAGCTAATATTTTTGTTCACCCCTCCTAATATAGTGCTTTTAAATTTAAAAAAAGAAAAGAAAAAAAAGCCATGGTGTCCCAAAAAGCACTTACCAGATTTTTTTCTAATTAAATGAAACATTTAAAAGCAATTTAAAGTGTTATAGTCATTCAAAATTTTTCATTAGTTAGAATAGGTGGTTTATAAAATAGGTTTGTATAAAATTTGGAGAAAAACATGAATTTATGTATTGCACAAATTTTGACCATGCAAAACAAGATAAATCCAATATGCATTCCCACCCTCACTCCACTTCCCTACACAGTAACACATCAAAATCAAGCTATAGAAAATGAAAGATACAAAGAAACACTTCAAAGCAGCCAGGGTGAGCAGAGAGAACACAAACCTTGGCATAAAGGGGGAAGGAGGGAGGAACATTTGGGGGATTAAGAGTGGGGAACATGTCAATTATGACTGGCTTCCCAAAAAAGACAAGGACACTTGAAGGAAGAAAAAATCCACAAAATGTGAGAAAGTAAATAATAATAATAACAATAATAATAGCAATTACAATAATTCTATATCTAGTGAAAATGTTCATGAAACTCAAATGTGAGATGGAGACATTTAAAATAAATGAAAGCTCAGAAAATTTGTTGTCAAATGTTCTGTGGCACAAGGATAGCTAACAGAAATTTTCCAGACTGAAGAAAATGATATGAGAGGAAAAATTGAATCTACAAAAAGAAATGAAGAGCCCAAGACATTATAGATATGTGAAATTTTTGTAAAAGACAACTGTGTAAAACAAAAATAATGCACTGTATTTTCAGGAATATAATATGTAGAGAAGTAACATATATGGAAACAATGGCTGACATGCTAAGAGCAAATGAAATTAGAAATATTTAGGTTACTTACATTTTATATGAAGTGGTATAATAATATATTTTTTCTTTTCTATTAGAAAAGATTTAGAAATACAAAAGAGTCATTCAGAAAGTGCAGACATAACAAATATTCCCACACAGTTTTCCCAATTATTAATAATTTGCATCATTTT
The DNA here is from genome assembly GCA_029593785.1 of Cabassous unicinctus. NCBI lineage: Eukaryota > Metazoa > Chordata > Mammalia > Cingulata > Chlamyphoridae > Cabassous > Cabassous unicinctus. The sequence goes on along the minus strand of JAQZBX010010444.1, from coordinate 17,575 downwards.
GATGACTATTTTATTTTATTTTACTAATTATTTTATTATATTTTTTATTTTATTTTATTTTATTTATTTTTTATTTTTTGTGGAATACCCTTAAGAGAATGCTGTTTCTGGATAAGTACCTGAAATGAACACACAGACCTCATTATTGGAGTTGGGGAGGAAGGGAGATGTGAGAAAACTGTTGACTACAGCACAGTATGAAGGACATGGGAACCCATCTTGCATAGCCATCTTGGGATCATGGGTATGTCTTGGCAAACATTGCCACATTTGAAATAAACTGAACCATTAAGAGAGTCACAATTATGGTGATCCATGAAGTTTTTCTGTGGAGCATCCTTTGCTGAGTTCAACTTGAAGGTGTTGAAAATATGTTTTTGTACCATAACGTCATGACTTGAAGTAATTGGCAGAAATCTAGTAAGAGCCAGAGGCTTGTGTTTAATATGGTAGCCGTGATGTGGTTCCATGGATAATGGAGACAATAAGTTCATTTAAAGTGATTTTATTCTAGAACCGCTTAGGACTTTTGGCACAAAGCCATTAACAACTGTATATGTCTAGCTCTTCTGTCAGCAGGACTGGAAACATCCAAGAAGGATAAACAGAGCTATTCAGGAATCCACAGTGACAGAATCAGACCCCAAGGAGAAAGCCTCAGAATTTGCATTTCTATTAAGTAATTGAAGATAAGTAGTATAGTTACTAATTTATGGATACATTAATTAACCATAATGATTGTGGGACCAGGGTGGGGGACTTCCTGAAAAATGATGTTAGTAAAATTGGTTGGTTCCTGAAGCAGTTTGGCATTGTATTTTCCTATGTATCACCATATTCTTAAAACCCTGTAATAGAGGAACAATTTTGTATTTGTATTGTTAACTACAATTCTTATCCACCACAAAATGACTATGATATACAGTCCCTAGATTATCCTCCATCTTTCTTTCTTTTGATGCTTTTACAATTATTGAAACAACATTATTATAAAGTGTTAAGTGATGTCCATGATTTACATTAGGTTAAACTGTTGTGTTGTAGAGCTCTATGGGGTTTTTTTTTTTTAATTATTCTGTAATATTGACATACAACCTTTAATTTTGACTTTTAAACACTTGCAAATATACAATTCTGTGGCATTAATGATTTTCACAATGTTGTGCTACCATCACCACATCCCTTATCAGAGTTTTCCATCACACTAAATAGCAACCCTGTACCAATTAAGCTTTAACTCCCCATTCCCTACCCACCTTGGGACCTGGAAACCTGGATTTTAGTATCTGATCTATTTATGTGTATGTTCTAATCATTTCTTATGTGAAATTATACAATATTTGTACTTTTGGGTCTTGATTGTTTCACTCAAGATGATGTCTTCAATTTTATTCCTGCTGTACCATGTGTTAGAACTTAGTACATTTTTATTTTTCAATAATATTCCATTGTATTTATATACCTCTTTTTGCTTTTCTATTGATCTGATGATGGACATTTGGGGTGCTTCCATCTTTTGGCAATTGGGAATAGTGTCACTATGAATATTGGTGTGCAAATATCTATTTGAGTCTCTGATTTCAATTATTTATGGTATATACCTAGAAATGGGATTGCTGGGTCATATGATAATTCTATACAAAACTTTCTTAGAAAACTCCAAATTTTTTCACATAACAGCTGCACTGGCCTCATTTTACATCCCTACCAATAATGAGCAAGTGTTTCCATTTCTTCTTATCTTCTCCAACATTTTCTTTTCTGTCTTTGATAATGGAGTTCTAATGGGTAAGAAATTGTATCTCATTGAACTTTTGATTTATGTTTAGCTAATGACTAATAATGTTTTCCATATTTTCATGTATTTAGTGGTGAATTATTTTCTGTGGAGAAATGTCTATTCAAGTTTTTCCATTTTTTAATTGGATTGTTGTATTTCTGTTGTTGAGTTGTAGGATTTCTTCATTTATTATGGATAATAAATTCTTATCAGATACAAGATTTCCAACTATTTTCTATCATTCTGTATGTTGTTTTTTTCTTTTACTTTCATGTGCTGATGCACAAAAGTTTTTAATTTTGATGAAACTCTGTTTCTCAATTTTATTTTCTTTTGTTCCTGCACTTTTGGTATAAATGCTAAGCTACCACTGCATAACACAGGTAACTGAAGACATTGCCCTATGTTTCTCTTTAAGAGTTTTTCTTAACTTAAGGCTGCTGAAGTAAATACTACAAAGTGAGTTAGCTTAAACAATGGGGATTTATTGGTCCATGAGTTTGTGGGAGGCAGAAGCCCAAAATCAAGGTGTCAAAGGGGGAAAAGGTAAAGAGAAATGAGTTCACATGGCTAAGAGTCTTCAAAGAGAGTCGGAAGGTCATCCCAGAGGTAATGCTTATGTATACCTCAGTAGGATCTCATAGAACACCAAAGTGGATATTACCCCACACAGAGGGAACCCTGAGGGCTCTGGAGAAACCCAGGTCCTATATAAGTGGGGATAGCCCCAGAGATTGATGCCTAATTATTGGGTTCTTCATTGGAATCTGTGCTCCTGAGAGTGACAGAGTTGGACTCAAATAAGTCCTCACTGCACATGGTCTGTCAGTCCCTTCTATTCAAACCTATATGTGATGCTGGAGTTTTTAGGTGTACTTCCAGAGACTGAAGCCTCTGGCCTACCTATGTGCCAGCTGTGCCCGGAATCTCATTGGAGCTCCAACTCCTACCCTACAGCTCAATGGACTCATCCAAGTCATCTGGTGAGGAGACAATGGGCAATGGCCCATCGTGGAGTGACAGGGAATGGAGAGGGCCTCCAGCTGCAGGCAGGATAATCCCATCCATCGTATCCATGGGATATAAGCCCTCTCTCACTTGGAGATAGAGTGGACATCACCATCCCAGTCCCCTCAGGATTGGGGGAGGAGCTATGGACTAGAGTGGACTTGGTGGTGTTCTGTTGTAGATATATTGTGATTCAAGCAAGGGAAGAAATTGTAACAGTGAGGTGGAGCCGGTGGCCACTGGACGTTTTGGGGCCAGGGAGGGGAGGGGCAGTTGAAATACAGGGGCTTTTTTGGGACTTGGGGGTTGTCCCGAGTGGCGTTGCTGCAACGGATGTAGGCCATTTTGCATCAGCATATACCATGCAGAACTGTGTGGGAGAGAGTGTGGTCTATGATGTGAACTGTGGTCTAGGCTCAGTGGCAAGGCCCCAGGATGTGTATATCCATTGCGGGTGTTGTGCCACACTGATGAAGGGTGGTGTTGTGGGATGTTGTGGGAGGTGTGGGGGGTGGGGAACATGGGAATCTCTGAAATTTCTGAGTAATATTTGGGTAATCTAAGCACCTATAAAAAATATATATATATATATAAAATAACATTTATGTAAGCAAATGCACATATATGCATATGTATTTATATATCATTTTACAAATACTGGTATGTATTGTGAAAAATTTGATTTTTACCCACAATAAAAATAAATAAATAAAAAAAATAAAATTCACAAGGAAAAAAAAAGTCATTCTTTCTCTTCAAGATTGGTGTTCTGGGGATGGCTGCCAGTGATCCTTCATCCTTGGCTTTTCTGTCATGTGGCAGTACACATGAGTATACCATTCTCTTTTCTACTCCAGGTCCCATTCACTTCCAGCTTTCTCTGGGGCTTTCTCTCTTGTTTAAGTTTCATTTTGCTTATAAAGGACTCCAGTAATTGGATTACACTAAAACTGATTCATTTGGCCAAACTTTAAATAAAAATAACATTTTCAAAAGGTCATATTTAAAATGGGTTCATACCTGCAGGAATGGATTGAGGATAAGAACATGTTTATTGGTGTACATAATTCAATTCTTAAAAGATTTTATAGCTTAAATTATTTTATTTAGATATTAGGACCCTTTTTTGTTAATTATAGTATGTGGTGAGAGATAGAGGTATATATTCATTATTTTGCATATAGCTATCCAGTTTTCCTAAAACCATTTTTCAAAGATTCTATTCATTCCCTCATTGAGTGGTTTTGGCAGCCTTTTCAAAAATCAAATAACCATAGACTTGGGGGTTTATTTCTGAACTCCCATTTCAATTCCATTGGTCTACATGTCTGTTCTTGTGCCAATGTCATGATGTTTGATTACTGTAGCCTTTAGTTTTAAAAATGAGAAGTGCTAATGCTCCAACTTATTGAAGATATTTTTGCCCTTTTGGTCTGTAACTTTCCAAACAATTTTTTTTAATTGGCTTTTCCATTTCTTTCCCAATGGCTTTTAGACTTTTTATTGGGATTGCAATGAATGTATAAATTGTTTTAGCAGAATCAACATCTTAACAATATTTAGTCTTCAGATCCATGAATAAGGAATATACTTCCATTTATTTAGGTCTTCTTTGAGTATTTTCAGCAATGTTTTGTGATTTTTTCATATAAGTCCTTTATAGCCTTAAAAATACTTTATCTTAGTTATTTGATTTTTTATAGTTGCTGTAGCAGTTTGGCAGTTTGATATACTTATGAATTCCCAAAATAGATATTGGATTATGCATGTAAACTTGTCTGTTCATCTGGCATGATTAAGTTATGATTAGGGATTTGATTGGGCCATGTAAGTAGGGTGTTTAGCCCCGCCTCTTTTTGTGTGGTGTCTCAAAGATAAAAGACATGGCAAAGGACAGAGCTGGAGTTTTGAGTTAGAGTTCTGATGTTGGTGTCTTGAGCTGGAGGCCTGGGAAGGAAGCATACAGAGGAACTTGGTCGAGATGAAAGAGAGAGGGCCCAGAGAAAAGAGGCAAGTGGTTTGCCTGATAGCCTACAGCTGGCCTTGTGGAGTGACACAAGCCTGAGACCAGAGAGAGGCAAGCCCTGGGAAGAGAGGAACCCAGGAAGTCTGAACCTTGGCAGACATCAGCAGCCATCTTGTTCCAACACATGGCCATGGGCTTTGGTGAAGGAAGTAACTTATGCTTAATGGCCTGATAACAGTAAGCTCCTACCCCAAATAATTACCCTGTTACAAAAACCAACCAGTTATTGGTATTTTGCATCAGCACCCATTTGGCTGAATAATACAGTTGCTCTTGTAAATAGAATTTTATTATTGATTTCTTCATAAAATTGATCATTACTCTTATATAGAAATGTAACTGATTATTTATGTTGATATTGTACCCTCTGCTTTGCTGAATTACTTTATTAACTCCTAATTTTGTTGTGGATTTTTCAGATTTTCTACATATAGGATCATGTCATCTGCAAACAGGGAATGCTGTACTACTTCCTTTCAATTCTGGATGCATTTTATTCCTGTGTCTTGTTTAATGACTCTGGCTAGAACTTACATTACATGATGAACAATATCAGTGACAGTAGGCATTCTTTTCTTGTCCCTGAATATGTTATTCATGGAATTTTCACATATAGCATTATTATTTTGAGGTAATTTTTTACTATTCCTAAATTTTTAGTGTGTTTATAAAAAAAGTGCTCAATTTTATCAGGTGACTTTTCTGCATCAATTTTAGGTTGTCATATTTTTGTTTTCTTTACTTTTTTTCTTCATTCTATTAATGTGGTGTATTACACTAATTGATTTTCTTGCATTGAACCACTATTGCATATTTAGATTAATCCCACTTGATTGTGGGGTATAATTCTCTTAATGTGCTGTTGGATTCTGTTTGTTAGAATTTTATTGACTGTTTGTACATCTATATTTATAAGGGATATTGGTTCACAATTTTATTGTGCTATCTTTTCTTGCCTTTAGAATTAGGATGATGCTCACCTCGTAAAATGAGTTAGACAGTGTTCCCTAGTATCAATTATATATAGGAATCTGAACAGCATTGGCTTTTTGGAATGTTTGGTGAAATTCACCAGTGATCTTATCTAGTCCTGTGATTTTCATTTTGGAGACGGTTTTGGTTACTGCTTTGTTCCTTAGTTGTTACCGCTATTTTCAAAATGTTCTATTTCTGCTTGAGTCCTTGAGTCGATGTAGGTAGTTTGTGTATTTCTAGTAAATTGTCTATTCTACCTAGTTTACCTAATTTATGTGATAACATTGTCTATAGTATCCTCTTATACTTCTTTTTATTTCTTTGGAGTCAATGGTGATGTTCCTCCTTTTATTTCTAATTTTAGATATTTGTGTCCTCTGTGTTTGTTTTTGTGCCAGTCTAGGTAAAATTTTTTCAATTTTATTGATATTTACAAAGAAACAACTTTTGGTTTCATTAATATTCTCTATTGTGTTTTTAATTTTCTATTTCAACTTATCTCTACAATAATCTTTGCTATTTCCTTCCAAACAGTCGCTTTGGGTTTATTTTGCTCTTCTATTTCTAGCACCTCAAGTTATGAAATTAGGCCTCTTTTTCATCATTTTTTGTTATAAGAATTAAGAATTATACATTTCCCTCTCAACACTGCCTTTGCTGCACTTAGAAGATTTTGTATGTTTTGTTTTTTTCATTAACTTCAAGTTATTTTCTAATTGCTTTTGCAATTTTTTCTTTGATTTATTGATTCATTTTTAAGAGGGTAATTTTCTCACTCTTAATTTTTATCTATTTTCAAAGAGACTTTAGATTTCATAAATGTTACTTTGACAATATTTGGGATCCCCATATACCCCACCCCCCTTTTCCCCCTCCACAATTTTCCCTATTAACAACATCTTTAGTGTGGTAAATTTGTTATAATTGGTGAAAATATATTGAAGCATTGTTACTAACCATGGTCTATAACTTAGAGTATGGTTTACACTTTGCACCACACAATTTTAAAGATTCTGAAAAAATATATAATGGCCTATAGAGTATGATGCAGAACAATTCCAATGTCCCTAAAATGCCCCATGTTACACCAATTCTTCCCTCTCCCTCCCCTCAGAACCTCTCATGAATACTGTCTTTATATCAATATTACAAGTTCTTCCATTACTAGAATTATAATGTCTACTTTAGTCCATAGTTGGTCTCCCCCCTTATGTTTGTTCACTCCTCAGTTTTGAGGATTTGGGGATGGTGATGCTTACTCTGTTTCAGATTGAGGGTGATTAGATGCCCTGGGGCAAATGAATGGAACTTTCTCGCTTGCAGTGTTAGTTACTCTCTGTTCTGGGAGACGGGTGTTGTCAATCATCCATTTATTAGTTGTCCTTGGTGAGTCTGATGAACTGGAAAGTAGGTGTTGGCTGCAATTCTGCTGAGATTCAGGGCTCAACTAACATATGAAGAGAGAGAAGAATTAAGGCACTGGGATACATATTTACATAATTATAGGTTCAAATAAAAGTGTCATAAGAACCATGCGAAGGAAAATTATAAATGAGTCTAACTCTGAAACACTGGGTAGATAAGTTATCATATATTACAAGGTAAGGCACACTGACGGAGTGCTAATTTCCTGGTGTTGTCTGCCCTGCTTATAGTGTCTAGATGTCTCTAGAGCCCATAGGAGCACCCCTGCTTGAAGCACTGTTTACTGTGGCAGTCAGTGAGAACCTCCTGAGATGGCATAAGTGTATGCTCTAGAATGACCTTCCAACTCACTTTGATATCACTTAGCCATAAAAACTCACTTATAATTAATATTTCCCCTTTGGGGCAAGGTTTTCCCTCAAATTCATTGCTCATTGGTGCTTGGTAATAATCCCTCAGTGCCAGAGAGGCTTATCTCTGGTAGTCACGTTCCACACTGGATGTACTTTTAAATTTTCACACAGTAGTGAATTTTCCATTTATCCTCTGTTCTTAATTTCTAGCATCTTTTCAGTGTTGCCAGGGAAGATTTATAGAATGATTAAAATTTTGTAAAATTTATTGTCTTATTTCATGATCTAGCACATGGTCTACTCTGAAGAATGACCCATAAGCACTAGAGAATAATGTGTGTTCAGATCTTGTTGCGTAAGTGTTCTACACATGTCTGTTAGCTCTAGTTTATTTATAGTATTGCTCAGGTTTTCCATTTCCTTATCAAATGCTTATAAAGGTGTCCTAGCCATAATTAAATGTTGTATATTGAAGGCTAATATGAGAACATAGAGCCAACCATTTCTCCTTTTTGTCAACATTTGTTTCATTATCGTGTGTCTCTGCTGTTTCTGTGAATATATATGGACATATAACTCTTATATCAGTTTGTTGAATTGACCACTTCATTAGTATAGTGTACTCCATTGTGCCTTTGGCCATTTTATACTTGAAGTCTATTTTATATGATATTAGTATAGCTACCCCATCTCTTTTGTTACTATGGGCATGAATTTTTTTTAAAATTTTTAATCAGCTTATGTCTTTGTATTTAAGATAAGACTCTTTAAAAACAAAATAGTTAGATACTGATTTTTTACTATTATTCCAATCTTTTCCTTTGACTAGACTGCTTAGTAAATTTCCATTCAAAGAAGTCATGGATAATTAAGAACTTTCTTCTGCCATTTTCAACATTAGGGTTTTGTAAGTCATGCTTTCTTTTTTCTTGAACAAAAAAAAATGTTATTGATACACACTAATAAAGATAAATTCATCCAAACTGTACAACAAATGGTATTTTTGTAATTGCGTATTTGTGCATTCATCACTTCAATCATTCTTAAGGCACTTCCATTATTCCAATAATAATCATAATAAACAAATGAAACAAACAAAACTCATCACCTTTCAATCTCTCTATGCTTTCCCTATTGTACATAGCTGCTATTATGTTTCCTTCTTTCTAGTGTATTAGTATTTATATTTTATAAAAAGAATCATATATACAATATCACACATATTTGTGTTTTACATGAGGTTTTACTATCTTATACAGTCCCATGTTACAGTTTTTAGTTTTCCTTCTAGAAATAAACATGACCTTAGATTTTCATTTTCAACCACTGCCATAGCCATATAATAGCACTGCTAGTTACAAACACCATGATATGCTTTCACCATTTCTATTCATTTCCAAAGATTTACAGCAACCATTTTACAAATTCTGCTCATATTAACCCTCAGCTTTCCACCTGAACCCTCATTCTATTTTCTAGTGACCTATATTCTAATTATTAACTCCATGGGTTTACACAACGTAATTTGTTTATAATAGCACAATCATACAGTAATTATCTTTTTGTGTCTGGCTTGTTTCACTCAACATAAAGCCCTCAAGGTTCATCCATGTTGTCATATGCTTCAAGAATTCATTTCTTCTTACCACTGCATGATATTCTATTGTGTGTATACTGCACAATTTCTTTATCCATTCATCAGTTGATGGACAACTGTGTTGTTTCCATCTTTTTACTCTCATGAATAACCACTATGAACATCAGCATGTAGATGTGTGTTTGTGTCTCTTTTCTCAATTCTTCTGATTATATACCTAATAATGATATTGCTGGGTCATGTGGCAATTCTATATTCAACTTCATTAGGAACTGTCAAACAGTCTTCCACAGTGGCTGTACCATTCTATATTCTCACCAAGAGTGAATGTGTTCCTATCTCTCTAGATCTTCTCAACATTTACAGTTTTCTGACTTTTTAATAGTGGCCAGTCTAATAGGTGTGAAAGGATATCTCATTGTAGTTTTGATTTGCATTTTCCTAATCACTAGTAATATTAGACCTTTTTTCATGTGTTTCTTTACCATTTGTATTTCTTCTTTGGACAATTGTCTTTTCAAATCTTTTGTCCATTTTATAAATGGATAGTTTGTCTTTTTATTGTTGAGTTGTATGATATTTTGTATATCATATATATTAAACCATTTCTGGATATATAATTGTGAAATATTTTCTCCCATTGACTTGGCTGCCTTTTTACCCTTTTGACAATGTCCTTTGAGGTGCAAAAGAGTTTAATTTTAAGGAGTTCCCATTCATCTATTTTTTTCTTTTTTGATCTTGCTTTGGGTGTAAGGTTTAAGAAACTACCACCTACCACAAAATCTTGAAGATGTTTTCCAACATTTTCTTCTAGGAGTTTTATGACTGTAGCTTTTATATTTAGGTCCTTGATCCATTTTGAGTTAATTTTTGTGTAAGGTGTGAGATAAGTATCTTCTTTCTTTCATTTGGATATGGATATCCAGATCTCCCAGCACCATTTATTGAATAGACTGTTTTGGCATAGTTGGGAGAGCTTGACAACCTTGTGAAAACTCACTTGACTGTAGATATGTTTATTTCTGAGTTCTCAAATCAGTTCCATTGGTCAATGTCTCTCTTTATAAAAGTATGCTGTTTTTACCCCTGTAGCTAAATAATATTCTTTAAAGTCTGGAAGTGAGAGTCTTCCAACTTTTTTCTTCTTTTTTAAGATCTTTTAGGTTATTTTGGGCCCCTTACCTTCTAAATAAATTTGATTATTGGTTTTGCCCCTTCTGCAAAAAAGCTGTTGGGAGTTTGATTGGGATTGTGTTGAGTCTGTAAATCAGTGTGGGTCCCTTAATTCTAAATTAATGTCTACTTTCTTATTTATTTTTAATTTTAGTATTGTACTACTTTGGGTCTTGTCTCATTTCCTTCTTTTCATTTTTCAGATATATTCTCTGCAGTTACTTTTGAGCTTAAATGCATCATCCTTAACCTATAATAATCTTGTTTGATTTGATTATAAAATTATAAAATTCCTTAACAAATCTTCCAAAAACATAAAAGAAAATTGACAGAACTAAAAGGAGAAATAGAATTAAAAAATAATAATAATAATAATTGTCAGGGATAAAGTTCTAATTTTGTTGAATTGCAGGACAAATGAGTCATATTTCATTTCTGTTTTTTACTCCTGATCTTCTGCCAAAACTGTTTTACTATTAGAGATGACATATTGTAATCCTGATGCTAAGAAAAGTGGGTTCTTTCTTCCTGATGCACTCTAAATATCAATTCCTGCGGTACTGGTGTTTCACAGAGAGAAGAATTTGTTTGTTTGCACAAACAAAGGAGTACAGTGGCTTAATGGCCCAAAATTACCCCCAGGAACTGTATTAATTTTGATATTTATAGCATTGGGATGCTAAGTAATAACTGGTTTGGATTTGGCACTGATTTCTTCATTAATAAACATTAAGTGGTTAAACAGGATGGGATCTGTACCAAACTGGGGAGAGTCAGAAGGATCTGGGAAAGGATTATACAGAACAAAGATCAGTAACAAGGTTCTTCCTATGGATATGAAAAAGAAGAGAGTGAAGTGGTTACCATTACAATAGTAAGCATAACCAAGGGTGAGGTTAAATCTAGAATAACCATAAGCAGTGGTGAGACCCATTTAGAATGCCCATCACAATAGCAGGTCCAGGCTAAGCCAGTTTAAGTAATTTCACACATTATCCTTCAGCTATTTAAAAATATAAAGGTATCTAAATAATAATTTTGTAAACACAATTACTTGTTAATTCTTAGCCCTTGGTTGCCATAGCACACATAAAGATGCAGCAAAAAAGATTATTCAGAAAAAGTTATGGAAATTATTCTTTCTTTGCTTATTAATCATATTAGTTGAAAGTGCACTAATGTCTATAAAAATGTATTGCAATGCTTGGGAGAAAAACTTACTCCTAGAAATTGTGCAAGGAGTAAGCAGACCCTATTGAGATGGCATTCTTATAAATAATCTCCATTAATATCTTCTTTGTTTTAAACCCAAGGTCACATATTTTGAAATAAATTAATGCTAACTTTTAATATCCAAATAAGTTTTTTTCGGTGTCATTGAATTTTTGATGAATTGAAGGATTGTACTTTCAAATGTTCATTAATTATATATTATATTGCAATACATTGATCCATACCATGAAATTCTTTCTGAAATTCTGCAGTGTAAACAGATTTTCTAGTATGAGTTGCTTCTAAAGAAAATCAAGAAAATAGATATGTTTATTGTTAATTAATGAAACAATAACAAGAATGCATTTCACTTAGTTATATACAGAGAAAGTAAACTTTTGGTCATGAAATTAATTATAAAATATTTACTCATCTAAGCACTAATTTTTACTTTCTTCTTTTATGTTTCTTTTATATAATAAAAGCCAATTCACTAAAATATTAAAACAAGTTGCACAAACATTGTTGTATTCAAATACAATGTACCTGCTATGTGGATGAATGAGGTGACATTCTCTAACCTGTATGGAAACTTCACTATGTTTTCCTTGTGATGCTTCAAAATTGCCCATTCATCAGTTGGTGCATACTCCTAGAAAGAAGTTTTTATGCTGCCTCATCAATGCAAAATACATTAATCTATGGTTTTACAGAAGTCTAATATAATTTAAGTCAAGGTGCATTATAAGTATTTAATAATAAAAGCAAGATTTTGCTGAAAATACAGTGTGATTAAATTAGTCATAAGTATACATATAAATAAACATTATATGCATTAAAGAAAAAAATTGCAAGAAAATACATCTAAAGATTGACATTTATGAATAATTTACATTTTCCTAATTGTATTTTTCTGTATTTGTAATTTTGCTTCACGTGCAAAGCTTATTCCCATGATATTGTCACATTTTTAAGTATAAAAATGTTTCATTGTAAAAAATGTGCTATTTCATTAATTGTGGTTAACATTCTGGCCTTTCAGCTGCATATTAACTTAAATATTTTTCTAGACATACCTTCTCTGTTATCCAGTCATAAATTAGACCATCAGAAAGAAAACCAAAATAAGATGCTTAAAATTATGTGGTTTCTATGAGGAAGGCAATTCTCTGTTATAAACCTAACATTAGATGCATTACTCCTTAAACTTTTATCCTTGGCCTCATGCCAGGCTATCTTCCTTGGAAATTGGTCCCAGAGATGACCAAAAGTTGCATTACCAGCAATCCTCAATATAAGGTGCCATGGCATTATCAGGGTGAAAGGCAAGAGATACTCTGCTCTGCTTATGTTCACAGAAGCTCCCTGGTATACTTGTGAGATATGATTTCTTGGTAAACTTTCTATTTGACAGGACTTGTAGAAAAATTTTAGGTGATTTATTTGACCTCAGACTTAACTAAAAATGCATGCAAATAAAATTTAAAAAATAATTTCTATCAAAGGAGACAAATATTATATTGCAGACATTTCAAGTTTCTTAAATGGTTTACATATTTTATTTGTGAGAAAAATTTGAGGTTTATGAATTTCTAGAAAGATAATACTGAAAGAGATTTTGAATCAATTTTGGCTTATGGTTACTATTATTCTCAAAGTTAAACAGTTTTAATTTGTTTTAAAAAATGGGAATATTATTAGAAGAGTATGCATATACAATTATATCATTTTGACCTTACTTAAATAATATCAGGTTTTGAAAAATGGAAAAATAGATTTGATGGTATCAAAATAATCAAGCAATGAACATATATTGAAAAAATAATTATGAAAGAAGTTTGATTTTAAATAGTGACTTAAAATCATATCTTCTGAAAATTAATAGTAATGTGTGGTCTATAATATTAAGAAACCCCAGTAAAGCAGCCTAAATTATTAATTTCTGATCTGTCATTTGTATTAAATAATATTAGATAAAAAGGAACAGTAAATGATGCATTTAGAACTATCATTGTTTATTAAATATCTAGCACTTCTTTCCTGTTTTCTGAATTTAATTATAATTTGGAATATACTAATATGCGTATGATCTCTGGACTCAATAAATCTTGCTAGAATCACAAAATCAATCAAACTTACTTGTTGTAAGTCTGGATAATTTATATAATTTTCTGCACCCTATTTACCATTTGAAATGTGTACAATAGTAATAAGTATGGTATAATATTTTCAACTGCTTAAATTTATTAATAAAGTATTTATAACAGTTTCAATTTCATTCTAATTAAGCAATATATAACTTTCTATTAAATAATATCCAAATTTATATTTCATAGTAAAATTCTGTTTTTTTCAGTCACTATTTTCAAACTAGCCTTTATTATGTATTTCTATTATCACTAAACTAATTTAAAAAGGATCAGCTCATTCATATAATCAGAAATGTTTTGAACCCATTCATAGAAGAAACACCATTGATTTCTCAACAGTTTACACTTGAACGCTATGGGAAGTATGAATGAAACAGATGTGGCTGACTTCATCCTTGTGGGATTGACAGACTCTGAAGAGATCTGGCGGGTCTTGTTTATTCCGTTTCTCCTGATATACCTGATTACTGTGCTGGGGAATGCAGGGATGATACTGATCAATTCGCCTGGATCCCCAGCTTCACACCCCCATGTACTTTTTCCTCAGTCACCTGTCATTCCTGGACCTCAGTTACTCAACGATCATCACACCTAAAACTTTAGAGAACTTACTGACTTCCAACAAGTATATTTCATTCACAGGCTGTTTCACCCAGATGTATTTTTTTTTTTTTTTTGTCTTCTTGGCTGCCACTGGCCTATGACCGCTATATAGCTATCCTTCTCTCTTCAATGGCCTATGACCGCTATGTAGCTATCTGCAGCTTTCTTCACTACCCTGCTGTTATGTGCACCAGAGTCTGCCGCGTCCTCATCACAGGGTCCTATGTGATTGGATTTATTGACTCCTTGACCAATGTTCTTTGTATTGGCAGTTTACATTTCTGCAACTTCAATGTAATCTATCACTTTTTCTGTGACTTAACCCCAATTTTCTCCCTTTCTTGCACTGACACTCGTGACACTGTAATCATGATATTCATTCTTGCTGGCTCTATGATAACTGTGTCTCATCACAATCATTGGGTCCTACGAGTCCATTCTTTCCACTATCCTGAAAGTTAATTCCACTTCAAGAAAGCACAAAGCCTTCTCTACTTGTGCTTCCCACCTCCTGGGAGTCACCATCTATTATGGCACTACTAGTTTTACTTTTTTAAAACCAAGTAAGTCCTATTCCTTGGAAAATGATGAAGTGTACTCTGTGTTTTATACTATGGTATCCCCATGCTGAAGCCACTCATTTGTAGTCTTACTAACAAAGAAGTGAAAAACGCTCTCATAAGAGTCATGCAGAAGAGAGAGGGCTCCAGGCAATTGAAACAACAGTGATGCTGAACATTTAAGGATGTTTTCTTTCTTACCTATTTTGTTATTTACTTAGTCTGTTACTAAAAAGATTATTATTTAATTCATTTGCACTTCTCTTTTAGCCTTCATCTAATTGACCATACATGGTCTGTGACATTTCTAAGACTATGGTTTCAGAAACCTACAAATTGTGTCATAGAAATGAAATCAAATTTTATCTTAGAAATCAACATGTGTGTTCCAATTTCAGGGAATTTTAATATGGAGAGTGATTTCAGAAGTTATTCCATTAATTCTGCAAGAAGAAACACAGCACATGCATAAAGAGTGCTGCTCTGGACTGGATAGTCCAATATTCAGATTCTAGATCTGCCAGCCTGTTAGCTGTATATCCCTTAGTAAGTTACTAAGCTTAAATCAACTTTCCTCAGTTGTACATAAAAAATAATATTTCTAAGTCAATTAAGTTATTGTGAACATTAAATCAGACAATGAACGAAAAGAATTTAATGAAACACTAAAAAATTTTGGCAACTATTATAAGAATACTTAATTTCTTGCAAAATTTTGAATACAAAATGGCTTTTTATGAAAATATTGATGATGTTTTATAAATATTTGGTTTAATCTTATTCATAAGGAAACATCTAAAAAAACAAAAAAATAGTACTTCAATATTTTTCTTAGAGCAAAGTAAAATATTTTGATAGAATTAAGTTATAGAAAAATGTCTGAGAGTATTGAAGAAAATTTGGAAAGTATTTTCAAATATTAAAAAATAAAGAAATATCTTATTTTTGTTAGTTTTGTTCAAGTTCTTCCATGCTAATCTTTTGTACATATATGTTTATTATACACAAACACACACATTGGTCACCCTCTATTTCTCCTTTTCAGCCTTCAGCTTCCATTCGTCATGATCACCTTTGGTATTTCCTTTGTATTTAATATAGGGAATCACATCGTGTAATGCTGTAAGACTTGAAGTTTTGTAACTGAATCACATTAAATATCTCCATGAAATAATATCTCTTTTGTGTCTACCTGCTAACATTTGAAAACCCTACCTCTCTGTGATGTATCATCTTCAGCAATTATAATTTCTTTGTTTAATTTGGTCATGATTAAAAAGTTATTCCCTTTCTCCTGATTTCTATAAGTTTGCTATGTTCTTTAAAATAAATCATTTCTTGACTTAATTTCTTGGTTCATTTGTTTTTAATTTTTTAATCAAGAAGAGTTCTAAATCTAAGAATTGATAATGAATCCAAATTTTGTGACATTGAATAAATTTTAGTGGGATATTTGTTAAAATCTCCTTTTAAAAAAATTACTTAATCTGGAGTTGCTGTTTTAATTGTCTTTCCTCTTCTACATATATTTAAGAAAAAATATTTTTTTCATTTTCCAAGTATTTATCTTTTATTCAGACTTAAGCAATGACTATTAGATATATTGTTAGTTTTAATGTGATTTGTATTATTTTAATATTTATTAAGGTTTTCTTTATAGATTTTAATTTGACTTTTTTCCTAAAGAATTATAGAATGATTAAGGTAAAGTTCAACCCTTTTTAGGAGTAAAATGCTTAACAATTTTTCACTTGTTCATCATTTTTCGCTAATACATTCAAATATTTAAATGTATACATAATTTTATACTACATCCTTAACTATGCAACTTTTAAATTATCATACATAATATCCATATAGATTACTGTATTTTGACTTATTTTGCTTTGTATTATTTGTTGTTTACAATCTATATTGCAATTCCTCTTTGTTTTGTTTGCAACTAGAGAAGTCTTCGATAAACATTTTATTTTATTTTATTTTTTGAGGTACAGGGGCCGGGGATTGAACCCAGGACCTGGTATGTGGGAAGTCGGAGCTCAACCACTGAGCAGCATGAACTTCCCTGGGATTTCATTTGTTTTGCTTGTTGCTTGTTTTTACATATTTTCAGGAGGCAAGGGATACCGAAACCAGGACCTCCCATGTGGAAGGCCCGTGCTCAACTGCTTGAGCCACACCCATTCCCTAATATTTAAAAATATACTTTTTTGACTTATCTCTCATCTTGTACATGCATTGTGTCTTTCCTTATTTTTATAGGAACTTTACATTTTCTTGTCATTTTAATGGACTATGTTGGCCTTATTTTCATTTATGTACATTTCTATGATTTAGAAAATGAATCCTGTTGTGTTTTGTTCTGTAAATTTTTAGACAATAATAAGTTCAAGAAATGCTTAAGCTTTAATTAAATTCAGACTACCCTATACTCATATATCATATTCTAGAAAAAATTTATGCTGTTATTTAAAAATATAATATAATATATAGTAGACTTTTGCATTGTCCCTCTTTTTCCCTATTTATAATAGTACATATCAATACCATGTTGTATCCAACTGGACTGAAGTATTCTTAAGACAAAATACTCTGTCCCTGGGAAGCGGGAGTGGCTCAGTCGATAGAACCCCCGTTTACCATATGGAGGCCCCGGGTTCACTTCCCGGGGCCTCCTTGTGAGGGCAGGCCGGCACGCGCAGCCTAGTGG
>JAQZBX010010443.1:0-45137 GCA_029593785.1 Cabassous unicinctus | reverse complement strand
TTCTCCTCCAAGCCTCTCTCTCTTGTCTTTTTCTTTCAGGTTGTAACATTCCCTTTAATATTTCCTGGAAATATAGATTCTTTTTTGTGAACTCTCTCAGTTTCTGTTTGTTTGTGAATATTTTAAACTCACCTTCATATTTGAAGGACAATTTTTCTGGATAAAGAATTCTTGGCTGGCAGTTTTACTCTTTCAGTATCCTAATTGTATCATACCACTGTCTTCTTTCCTCCATGGTTTCTAATGAGAAGTCTGCACTAAGTGTTACTGGGCATTCTTTGTATGTGATGGTTTGCTTTTCCCTTGCTGTTTGAATAACTTACTCTTTATCTTTAACGTTTGACATTCTGAGTTGTATGTGTCTTGGAGTAGGTCTATTCACATTTATTCTGATTGGGGTATGTTTTGCTTCTTGGACATGTAAGTTCATTTCTTTCATGAGAGTTGGAAAATTTTCTGCCATTACTTCCTCAAATACTCTTTCTGCCCGTTTTCCCTTCTCTTCTCCTTCTGAAACTCCCATGACATATATGTTGTTGTGTTTTGTGTTATCATTCAACTCCTTGAGCCTCTGCTCTATTTTTCCACTCTTTTCTCTCTGTGTTCTTTCCTCTCTTCAATTTCAGCTGGTTTGTCTTCTGTATCACTTATTCTTTCTTCTATCATTTTGAGGCTGCTGTTGTATGTCTCTAATGTGTTTTTGATCTCACCTACCATGTCTTTCATTCCCATGAGCTCTGTTTCTTTTTTATTCAGGTTTTCCAATTCTTCTTTGTGCTTGCTCAGTGTCTTCTTGATATCCTTTATCTCTTTTGCCATATTGTCCTTCAAATCATTAATTTAATTTTGGAAATTTGTGTACATTTCATTGATTAGATATCTCAATTCCTGTGTCTCTTCTGGGGCTTTGATATATTCTTTTTCTTAGGTGATTTCTTCAATTTTCTTAGAATAGCTTATAATTTTTTGCTGATGTCTAGGCATCTGATTAGGATGGTGAGTTTACTGAGATCCTCAATATCTTTCTTTCTCATAGGGATTTAGTGTTGAGAGGCTTTGCGTTACTACTGTTCTTTGATGCTTGGTTCAAGCTGTTCTGGGACTTTAGGGTTGTCCCTGTTAGTTGTTCAAAGCTGGGCCCTGGACCTGGTAACAGGTTGCAGACCTGCTTCCAAGGTCCTTGGGAAGGAGGTTGTAAAGGCTGGAAAAAGCCTCTCTTGCTTATTTACTTTTAATTTTCTTATGTGCAACTCCTTGGTCAGCCAGAAGATGGCACTCTTTGGCAGCCCTCTGGTTCAAAGCTTGGTCAGAGTGTGTTCACTGCAACACAGATTGATCAATGTAATAGAAGATCCTGCCTGGAGGCTAAGTGCCTCATAATTCAAAATTTCCCATAGGCAGTACTCCAACCTATCTTTACTGGCAGTCCCTTCAGTTTCCCATGTAGGAAATAATTCCACTCCCCACTGCATCCTCAACAACCAGTCCTGGTCAATAGATAGGGAGATTAAAAGGGTTGGATCTCTTTAGTATCTTGCCAGCTCCCAAGGCAAACAATGGTGTGGCTCCACTTGCCCTAGAAGGGCTAATAGGACAGAGCAAATCAAATTTGTGCATCACAAGTTTAGTCAGCCTTTGGCTGTGTCCCTCTCTCTCCCCTTTCCTGGGCAAGTGGATCCTTGAGGTGCCCTTTGCCTATAGCCACCAGCCTCAATACCTGAGAATTCAAAAGTGTCTATAGAGTGGGGGAGGATGCTGGCAGCAGCAACTTCAACTTTTAACACACAGTTTTGCTGTTGTGACTCCTCCTGTAACTTCTTGGCAGTGTCCAGCCTTCCCTTGGTGTCCTAAACCCTAGAATATTTTTTCCAGCATGTCTCTTCTTGCCCACTAGCTATTTTTCTGGGAGAGAAGAGAGTCCCAGGTCTTTCTAGTCTGCCATCATCCAGCTCAGTTTTCTTATATGTTAAAGGTTGATAAAAACGCTACCAATTTCTGAAGTTTAAATGAGATAAAGACTACAAATCATTTTGCATCAGCACTTGAAACAGTGATCTCAGACATAGTTATCCCCTAGAATAACATCTTAAAGTTCTGAAGTTGGTTCACCCTAATGATGCCATTTCTTTTTCATAGGTACAAATCCCACTTATGCAGAGAATACCACTTATTCTTAGCCAGTAACATACTCTCTAATGTCTTCTTCCAATCCCCTTATGATAGGGGTATTTCTGAAATTAAAGTTCTGAAAGCTTGCTTTGGGGGGGGCTCTGACTTTGGAACCTGTAAGCTGAGGTGAATCAGAGACTTCTCCTTTTGTTGCCTTTCCACTTTGCAACAGCTGTATACATTTGACTGCGTACATTGACTCTCAAGGCAAATATCAGAAGCTTGCCTAACTGCCACCCACTTGTTTTCTGTCAGCAATAGCAGGCTAACTCAGGGAAGAGGCAGTGTTGTCTGAAGTTGACACAACTATTTAGGTCACATCCACAGTGTCCACTGACACCACTGCAGTAATGTCAAATACTTTTCTCATTTTCACAATCTCTTCTAGGAATTCAAGCTCAGGAAAATTTAGCTCCATAAGATACCTAGTTCAATTAGGGCTTAGAGGCACACATGGACCAAGTACAAGTCACTGAATGACTAAAAGTGTTACTAGCTTGGGACCCACTATTCAGCCCACTCTGACATGATTCTCTTTCTATTTTTACTTTAACCTCCATCTATGATTATAATAATTCTATAAACACAGCCAAGATTAGTGATGTTTAGGACAAGGCCTATACTTATTGTTAAGCCCCATACTTGATTAATTTTGAATCTTACTTTATTATGGTGACATGTGTTCACAAACTATACATACCAGAGTTTCACTATCTTTGGGAAAAATATAAGGCTCATCAAGACCTAATCAAATGAAAAATGTGGAACAACCTTATCTCCCAATCTGAATCTTCTTTAAAGAAGCTTTCAAATGTTCAATAAGTCTAACTATCACACCATCTGTTTGTAGTGGCCAGAATTCTAAGATGACCCCTCAAAATTCCCAGCCCTAGTTAAGACGCACATCCCCACACTTATTCAATCAAACACTAACTTAGGCTGCTGTAGTAAAGGGATTTTTCATATGTAGTTAAGGTTACAAATCAGTTGACTTTAAGAAAGAGTGATTATCCTACATGAGACTTAGGATAAGTCTTATCAGGTGACCCCTTAAATGTACTGGGCTCTTCCATGTGACAGAGATTTGAAGTGTTAGAGAATTCAACTTGAGCAAGATTATCTTTTTCTGGCTCTGAAGATGGAGGAGGTCTTATGACTTCTAAGAGCTAAAAGCAAGAGACTACTGAAAGCAAGGAAATGGGGACCTGAGTTCAACAACCACAAAGGAACTGGATCAAACAACAACCTGAATGTGCTTACAAGAGGACCCTGATATCCAGGTGAAAATATGACCTCCTGACATCTTGATTTTAGCCTGTGAAATCGTAAGCATTTAACACAGACTACTGGGCTCAGACTTTTGACCTACACATCTGTTAGCTAATAAAACAGATATTGTTTTAAGCTGCTGCTTGTAGTAATTTATGTTGTAATAAAAAGCTGTTTCACCATGTTCCAAATGCAGTTTTATTGTACTGTCTGGATTTAGAATTCTATCTTCTATCTTCTCCTGTTCTACCTGGATTAATGATGTTATTAGTGAAAATTTCAGGAGGCCATCTGGTGTGTCAGAAAAGTGGAGGTCTAGAAGGACTTGGCCATAAATGTCTCCTGCCAACATTTAGTAGAGTTACTCTTGAACCCTAGTCTAAGTCCACATATCTTCATAATATTGACAAGACATTTCTCTAAATGAAATAGAAAGTCAGTCTTTTTATCCCCCTTCTATTAGATGAGCTGGACCTTTGCTTTGTTTTCATTGGCACTTTTACCATGTGGAAGACTTAAAGGTGCAAAGACAGTTATGCCAAGGCTGAAGTACTCATAGGTTTTAACCCCTTACCATTCAAGGGAAGTTTCTTTAAACTTCCATGATAATCTTTCATTCATTTCTGTTTCTATGATATTTAATTTCTGTGACATCGCCCTAGTGTGACTAAACCATACTTCAAACTCTCCCTTCACTCCCCTGGCAAAAACTCTGCTTCCTGTCAAATGCTCAGTCATTTATAGTAGACTGTGGATTATTTAGCCTGCATTACAGTCTACTCTGAAACATCATGCTCTGAGGTTATTTCATTGTTCCAAAGGCCTTTCCTCTCCTGGAGCATCTGAAATCATTTAGATTTCTGAGATGGATAATTTAACCTTGTGATCCTTATGCTTGCTCTAACTTTCTTTCTCTCTCCTCTTCTCCCTTTTCCCCTCTTCCTCCTCCTCCTCTTCCTTCTTTCCTCTCCCTCAGTTATTACTTCCCTTGTTCTCATTGTCTCACCTTTCTCTCATTTTTGCCTGCTGATTGATCATACCAAGAAATCCTCAAAGACAATGTGGTATGTTTATTTTTTGAGTCACAATTAACAATCCAATTTTTCCAAGTCTGAATGGGGCCTGGAAAGGACACTAGACATATCAGTTTGTGCCATGGGATCATGTCCCCAATTAATCTGTCTCTTTTTCTTTTCTATTTCTTGGTAAGAAACAAGAAAACTTCATCCCTCAGAGTATAAGAGAGAATGAAGGCAGGAGTTGCCCTAAATATTACATTCTACCTAAATCTAAAATGCCATCAATTGTATTTTTAAAAGGAAAAAACAGTGCTACCAATGAAATAGTGACACAATCTTTTCTCAAATTTTAGACTTTTTATTTTATAATAATGGAGAGAGTGCTTTTGGATTTAATTTGACAGGACCTAAAAAATACAATATCATTATTTTGCATATTTAAAAAGAAAAAATATAAACCAGTTAAATTTTGATATCATATTTCTAAATGTCTTTGCATTCAGAGACCAACACTTCTGAAACATTTTTCAAAATAGCATTGTTGTCATCTGTGGTTTTCTGTGTAATATTACTCTCTGTGCTATCAAAAACATTGGTGACAAAGAATTTTTTTTTTTAAAATACCACTTGTACTGGGCACTTATTCTTGCACAATTGTGTAGAACAATCCTATTTTGTCTCTTGATTTTGGAAAGGTTTTATTTTTTTCCTGCTTTTATTTTTAATTTTATTTTTTTATATATGTTTTAAAAGATGCTTAGATTATATAAATGTTACACAAAAATTACAAGGATTCCCATGTTCCCCATCTCCCACACCTCCCATAACATCCTGCAGAAACATCTTTCATTAGTATGGCACATCACCTGCAATTGATATACATATCCTGGGGCTTTGCCATTAAGCATGGACCATAGTTCACATTGTAGACCACACTCTCTCCCACACAGTTTTTGCATGCTATATGCTGCTGTAAAATGGCCTATATCTGTCATTGTAATGTCACTCAGGATAATTCTCAGGTCCCAAAAAAGCCCCTGTATTACAACTGCTTTTCCCTTCCCTACCCCGAAAATGTCCAGTGGCCACTGGCTCCACCTCACTGTTGTAATTTCTTCCATTACTTGAATCACAATATGTCTACAACAGAATACCAGTGAGTCCACTCTAGTCCATAGCTCTTCCCCCAATCCTGAGGAGTTTGGGATGCTGATGTCCGCTCTATTCAATTTCATTATCTTTCCAGGCCTTGCCTCCAACTCTTTTTTTTTCCCCTATGGGTTGAGTGCTGCTTTCTGAACAGCTAACACCCTCTTTCCAAAGTCTGATGGTTGTGTTTGGTCATAAGCTATAGAAGGACTAGTTCTCAGGTGAGAATAATTATAAGCAATTATAAGATATTATTGGTTTAAGATGCAGTCATGTTTCAGAGATGTTTTGAAATGTGAAAATGTGCCATTTTAAACTGAAATTCAGTACCTCAATATAATAGCTTGAACAACATGATTATTTCTGACAGAACTTTATAAATTTGTTTAAATTACATCACAAATAGTCTAATTGTGAAAACTTTCTTTAATAAACTTAGCATTTAGGGCTTCATAATCAATTACATTTTCCTGTTTTTGGGGTGTCTTTCTTTCTATTTTCATTTCTTGGGATTGCTAAGGGGAGGGGAAAGCTTGTTCTATCATACTTAGCTCACCATTACTTCAAAACCTTTCAAAAAGTTGAAGTAATATCTGGCATGAAGCAGGAATTAATTACCTCTTCAATTTGTTTTAGATATAATGGTAGTATCAATTATATATTATAATATTGAGTGTTCTTTCAACCTGAAAAATGTCAATTTGTATGTGTAAAATAACACAATTGTGTTCTAAATAACCATGATCTTTCTTGTGCTGATCATACAACTGAGTTTTAGGTCATATATTTGCTGTCAATCAAATAACCACTTTGGATGTTTTATTAGTCAGGCTTATCTAGGGAATAGAATCAATAGGAGATATCTGCAAATAGCATGTGATTTTATAATATTCTTTCACATGACCATGTGTGTGCACAAGTCCAGATTCCACAGGCAGGCTGCAAATGTGGAGCTCCAATGAAAGTCCAATAAAGGTCCTTGATGAGTTTCCAGAAGATGATGGCTGTCCAAAGACGAGCTGGAAAGTTCTTTCTGAATGCTGAAATCACTTCCCCTTTTAAGGCATTCAACTGATTAGATAAAACATCACTCATTGTTGACAGCAATCTCCCTGGTGGATCATAGAAGTAATCAGCCATCTATGCAGTAAACTCACTGATGACTAAAACCCATAAATGTCGTTGTATTACAATGGGTCCAGTGCTTGTTTAACCAAACAACTGGGCACAATTACCTGGCTGAGTTGACACATTAGCTTAACCATCACAGTCCACCCCTTGTGAACTCAGCAACCATACACATTATCTTAAACCATACTTAGGCTCTAGGTAAAAACAATAGCAGACATGCATATATATATATACACATCCACCTAACAATATTCAACTCTCCTGCATACAACTGGAAATATATTCATTCCCTACAGAATAGGGTGAAAGTCCTTGGGTAATGTTCACTCTTAAACCTGAAATCCTTAAATATTATGACACAAAACTAATACAACTTGTCATATGATAAAGGAAAAAGTTGAAGAAGAAGACAAAGAAATTTGTTTTATGTACATATAAAATCATACCCATAAGGAAACAAGGAAGAAAGATTCATGACTATTACAGTCCTCATTTCTGTAACTGGCCACATGGTCGAAGTTCATATTTATCATTACCTTCTTCCACTACCCATTCCATGTTCCTGTTACCCTCAGCAAGTACTTCAGTTGGCCATGGCTCTTTGCCTCGTGGGGTGACCCAAACTTTTATTCCTGAAGATTTTGGGCCATTGTTAGTCCTGCTTGGATTGGGTTGTTATAATTTTCCATTGACCTTAATCACAGGGCATGGAAGTATTAAGAGATGCCCTAGAGGATCTCCTGTATTCCAAGCAAAGTCTTCTTTACCCCCATTATGTAGATGCAGTCCTATTTCCTCTTGATAGTCAGGATCAATCACTCCAGCCAGTACAGTAATTCCCTTGTTTGCCTGTTGATTCAGGGGTAAGAGGAGCCCAAAGTGGGCAGGTGGCAGTCTTAACTTCCAGTTCAATGGAATCAGTGTTGTGTTCCCTGGTGGAAGCCCTACTCCTTTCAGAACTAAGTCCTGTAGACCTGCAGAGCTTAAGGTTGTAGGAACAGGAAGCAAAAACTTTCCTAGTGGGTCACTAGGGGTAATAGTGAGTAGTGCCATTCCCATTTTGGCCCCTTGATTTTTGGACCCATGAATCCTGGCTATGGGAGAAAGAGCACCATAGAGTGGATACTGATTTAGAGCACACACAACCTCCTGGAGAACATCTCCCCAGCCCTGCAAGGTATTGCCACGTAGTTGGTGCTTTAATTGAGTCTTCAAAAAGCCATTCCATCGGTTTATCAATCCAGCTTCTTCAGGATGATGGGGAACTTGGTAGGACCAGTGAATTCCATGGGCATGTGCCCATTCCCACACATCTTTTGCTGTAAGATGGGTTTCTTGAACAGAAACAATGCTGTGTGGAATGCCATGGCGGTCGATAAGACATTGGATAAGTCCACAGATGGTAGTTTTGGAAAAAGCATTGTGTGCAGGAAATACAAACCCATATCCAGAGTATGTGTCTATTCCAGTTAAAACAAAACAAATCACTGCCCCTTCCATCGTGGAAGTGATCAAATGTAATCAACCTGCCATCTCGGAGAATGGTTCCATATTAGAGGCTGAGTGTGAGTCTCTGCTGCTGGTGGATTGGGCATTCAGCCATGGCTATAGCCAAGTCAGCCTTGGTGAGGGGAAGTCCATGTTGCTGAGCCCATGCATAACCTCCATCCCTACCTCCATGACCACTTTGTTCATGAGCCCATTGAGCAATGACAGGAGCGGTTGGAGAAAGAGGCTAAACATTAGCCACAAAGCGGGTCATCTTATCCACTTGATTATTAAAATCTTCTGCTAAAGTCACCCTCTGGTGAGCATTCAGATGGGTCACAAATTTTCTCATGTATTTTGCCCACTCAAAAAGGTCTACCATATACCTCTTTCCCAGACCTCTTTGTCACTAATTTTCCAATCATCTTCCTTCCAAGTCCAAACATCCAGCCAAGCCATTGGCAACAGCCCATGAATCAGTGTTCAAACACACCTCTGGCCATTTTTCCTTCCAAGCAAAATGAACAACCAGGTGCACTGCTCAAAGTTCTGCCCACTGGGAGGATTTCCTCACCACTTTCTTTCAGGGATGTCCCAGAAAGGGTACAGTGCTATAGCTGTCCACTTTCGGATGGTACCAGCATATTGTGCAGAAGTATCTGTAAACCAGGCCCAATTTTTCTCTTCCACAGTCAATTGATTGTAAGGGATTCCCCAAGAAGCCAAAGCTGTGGACTGGGAAAGAGAAGGTAACATGACAGGAGTGGTGACCATGGGCATTTGGGCTACTTCCTCATGTAACTTGTGTCTTCAGGACCTGCTTGAACCCTATCTCCTATATGCCACTACCATTTTATTATGGAATGCTGCTGTGCACACCCAACTTTATGGTTTGGTAGGTCAGACAATACCCAGCTCATGATAGGCAACTCAG
The DNA here is from genome assembly GCA_029593785.1 of Cabassous unicinctus. Lineage (NCBI taxonomy): Eukaryota > Metazoa > Chordata > Mammalia > Cingulata > Chlamyphoridae > Cabassous > Cabassous unicinctus. The sequence goes on along the minus strand of JAQZBX010010443.1, from coordinate 35,978 downwards.
GACTTATGGCAAATTGATAGCCCATGGTTAAGCATTCAGGCTCTACTAAGGCCCAGTAGCAGGCCAAAAGCTGTTTCTCAAAAGGAGAGTAGTTATCTGCAGAGGATAGCAGGGCATTGCTCCAAAACCCTAAGGTTCTACGTTGTAATTCTCCTATAAGGCCCTGCCAAAGGCTCCAGACAGCATCTCTATTTGCCACTGAAACTTTCAGCACCATTGGATCTGCTGGATCATATGGCCCAAATGGAAGTGCAGCTTGCACAGCAGCTTGGACCTGTCACAGAGCCTTCTCTTGTTTGGGTCCCCAATCAAAACTAGCAGCTTTTCTGATCACTCGGTAAATGGGCTGAAGTAGTACACCCAAATGAGGAATGTGTTGTCTCCAAAATCCAAACAGACCAACTAAGCATAGTGCCTTTTTTTTTGGTCATAGGAGGAGCCAGATGCAACAACTTATCCTTCACTTTAGAAGGGATATCTCAACATGCCTCACACCACTGGACACCCAGAAATTTCAGAGGTGGAAGGCCCTTGAATTTTTGTTGCATTTATCTCCCACGCTCTCTCACTCAAATGCCTTACCAATAAGTCCAAAGTCTTTGCTACTTCTTGCCCACTAGGTCTTATCAACATGATATCATCATTATAATAGACCAGTGTGATGTCTTGTGAGAGGGAGAGATGATCAAGGTCCCTGCAGACTATATTATGACACAGGGCTGGAGAGTTGATATATCCCTAAGGTAGGACAGTGAAGGTATACTGCTGGCCTTACCAGCTGAAAGCAAACTGTTTCTGGTGGTCCTTACTAGTGGCAATTGAGAAAACAGCCATTGCCATATCAATAGCTGCATACCAGATACCAGGGGATGTGTTGATTTACCTAGGCAATGATACCACATCTGGGACCACAGCTGTGATTGGAGTCACCACCTGGTTAAGTTTATGATAATCTACTGTCATCCTCCAAGATCCATCTGTTTTCTGCACAGGCCAAATAAGAAAGTTGAATGGGGATGTGGTAGGAATCACCACCCCTGCATCCTTCACATCATTGATGGTGACACTAATCTCTGCAATCCTTCCAGGAATCTGGCATTACTTTTGATTTACTATTTTGCTAAGGAGAGGCAGCTCTAGTGGCTTCCACTTGGCCTTTCCTACCATAATAGCCTTCACTCCACAAGTTAGGGATCCAATGTGGGGATTCTGCCAATTACTGACTGTGTCTATTCCAATCATGCACTCTGGAACTGTGGAAATAACCACAGAATGTGTCTGGGGATCCACTGGACCCACTGTGAGATGGACCTGAGCTAAAACTCCATCAATCACCTGACCTCCATAAGCCACTACCCTGACTGGTAGACCACAGTGATGTTTTGGATCTCCTGGAATTAATGTGACTTCTGAGCCAGTGTCTAATAATCCCCAAAATGTCTGATCATTTCCTTTTCCCCAATGCAGTCACTCTGGTAAAAGGCTGTAGGTCTCCTTGGGGAAAGGTGGGAGAAAAATTAACAGTATAAATTTTTGGCAGTTTAACAGGATCCTTCCCCAAGGGGACCTGGCCTTCTCCTCATTCAAGGGGCTCTGGGTCTGTAAACTGTCTCAAGTCTGGGAATTGATTAGGGGATGTGATTCTCTGCGTCTGTAATTTGAGTTAAGGTTTTGTTCACTCGACCTAGAACTCTTCTGCTTATACAGATTCAGAAGAAATTTAGTAGACTGCCCATGTATTTCAGTTCTAGGTATCCCATGATCTATTAGCCAATGCCATAACTCTATGTGACTCAGATTATTTTGAGTGCTGCTTTGAATCTGCCTTTCATTGCAGTAGCCACACCCACCTTGCTTTTGATGATTAACTGTTGATACTTGACTTTTACTGGACTGAGAGCCAATCATCTCTATAGTGTATAAGGATTCTAATTTCATTACAGCAGTCCCTACAGTAATATCTGGACTACAGAGAAGAGCAACCACAGAGTTCTTCAGGGAAGATGCAGTTAGTTTTACAAATTTATTCCTTGCAGTCCTGACTAAAGGTGTGTCCTCTTGACATTCCTGGGGTGGGTGGGCAAGTCTCAAGTGGTAAATCCATTCTAGCTTTCCAATTTCTCTAAGCCTTTGGATTCCCTTTTTTACTGTATACCTCGGCAAATAGGGCATCTCAACCTCAGGCATGCTAGGCCATCTTTTGCTCCATGTTTCAGTCAGCCACCCAGACAAACTGTTAGAGCCCTTTCTAATCCCTCGAGCTACACCAGAATTTCTGCTTAGTGAGCCCATATCAATAAATTCAGCATGATCTAACTTTATATTCCTTCCACCATTATCCATTACCCTTAGTATCCATTCTCACCATATTCCCCTGATATCTATCTTTATAAGTTGGAAAACTCAAGCAGTTCTTTCAGGGTATGGCATACTTCCTCATGAGTCACACTTTGTATTTCACCTTTGGGGTCTTGTGATTTTAGTCTAATAATAGGTCTCAAAGAGAAGAGGGGTGGTGGGGGTGGGTAAAAAGAAGGATTAGAAATGTCTTGCAAGCTACTGACTTCAGGGCATTCCTTTGCATTTTTTTCTGGTGAGACAGGATTAATCTCTTCAGGCTGGGGTTGGAAGGCAGATTCCTCAGGGCAGGGTGGAGGTTGGGTAGTGCAGACTTTAGTTTGGCTGTTACCCACCTCAGGGCTGGAAGGAGGTCCAGAATCTCTGGGGCAGGCTGGAGGCTGGGTGATACAAGGTTGACAAAGTGTGGTCTCCACAGGGCAGGCTATCACAGGTTTATCTACTAAAATCTCAGCAGAATTTAGGGTTCCAATTTCCCCACCAATATTATCATCATCCCATATGTCTCCATACCAATCCTCAGGGTTCCACTCCTTTCCAATCAATGCCTTCACTTTAACAGCAGATACCCTGTGGGTGTGTTATTCTGCTACTCATAGAATGAGAGTCTGAGTCTGGTTCTCAGACATCTCAAGCCTGTGGCTGCATGAAACAAGATTTTCTTTCAGAGCACACATAGAAATGTTCACATCATTCATGTTGCATTTAAGTTGCAAATTTGAAGCCTTTAGCTCATCCCTATCTTTTTTAACTGTATCCAGAGTATCTAGGAGGAGCCAGCCATCATCACACCTTTTGACGCCACAAAATTCAGTTAAGGTGTTGAAAACACTCACCCACATCCTTGCCTCTTATAAGCCTGGAAGAAGGAGAATCGAGTGATGACATTTTGCATATCTCCATTGCCAGCTCATGCCATGTACTGTTAGTGGCCTCTTCATTATTGGAAAAGGAGTCATTAGTACCTGTGAGTCCAATTAGAGTAGAGAGCCAATTGCAAAACTCCCAGAACCACCTCAGACATCCCATGTTTAAGATTCTGTTCCTCAAGAACCACTCCTCATACCAACCTGTATTTGTCAGGGTTCTCTTGGGAAAATAATCAACATGAGATATCTATAAATAGTATGAGATTTTATAAGATTCTCTCACGTGACCATGGTGATGCACAAGTCCAGGTTCCATAGGCAGGCTGCAAACCAGGGGCTCCAATAAAAGTCCAATGAATGTCCTTAATGAGTTTTCAGGAGACGTTGTCTGTCCAAAGATGAGCTGGGAAATTCTCTCTGAATGCTGAAATCATTTCCCCTTTTAAGGCATTCAACGGATTGGATAAAGCAACACTCATTGCTGACAGCAATCTCCCTGGTTGATCATAGATATAATCAGCCATCTATGCAGTAAATTCACTGATGACTAAAGCCCATAAATGTCTTTGTATTACAATCAGCCCAGTCCTTACTTGACCAAACAACTGGGCACAATTACCTGGCTGGGTTGACACATTAGCCTAACCATCACAGATGGCCTCAAAATCTCTAATATAGCATATTCAACCCTGAGTTATTATTCTTTACTCTAAAACTTGCTTATTTGCTAATCTCTTGTACCAATATAGGAAACCTAGGAATTACTTCTACTGTTCTCTCTCATCCTTCTGCATTCTATCATCTATTTAATCCTATAGATTCTATATTAATATTTCCTGAAACTGGCTTCCTCTATCCTTTCCAAGTTTCACTGACTTATTTCTGTCCATCATCACTGAATTAATATAATTGTCTCCTAACTGATATTCCTCTCTCCAATCTGTCATTCACTCCAACATACTTCCTGTCTTCAAGAAAATTTTAAAGTGAAAATATGAATATGCCACTTATGTGTTTAAAAGACTTCGATGGCTTCCTTATAAATTTAAGGGAAAAAAGATTTTAATCATTTCATCATCTGACTCCTATTTTCCCCTGAAAATCAGACTTACCAATCATTCCATTCACAGCACTTATAATTTATATCATTTTATTTCACTTACTCTGAGAGTGCTCATGCTCATCTCTGGGGACACATATCTCTCATTGTAGGTCAAAAACCTGCTCATCCTTCAAAACTCAACTCAACTCTCATAATTTTTTAGGAAATGTCCTTAGCCCTCTCAGTCTAGTGTATGTGATATTCCTTTGTATTTTCATGAAGCACTTTTCATAGCTAGCTCATCCTTTTCTATTATAAGTGTCTTTTGACACTATAATAATTAAGTCTTGTATTCCTCTAGATCCACTGTAAGCTACTGGTGGGTATGGACTGGTTTCTTATTGTAATGTTTAGTTATTTTTTGTTTATCTCTTTGTTGCTTTAATTTTATATTCTTAGCACAAACAATAAATGTTAGGCACTCTAAATATTTACTGAGTAAATTAATTATGCCTTACATTATAGGTATTTTTTATAATTAGCCAGGTATATGTTTGTTTACTATCTAACAGTGGTTTTTCAAACTGCTTTCCACTGGGTCTATGGTATTTTGAATTTATGTACCCCAAATTAGACATGTTCTTAATGGTAATCTGCTTTCCTGTGGGTGTGAACCCATTGTAAACAGGATCAATTAAAGATGTTGTCCATGAATGCCAAAACAAAAAGAACTTTTGTATGCAATTATCTATGAACAAATAAAATTGAAAATATCTTAAATGTTCTGCCAGATACTTCCTGTTGTTACAATAATGCCATCATTTTTAGCACTGAAATTGTAGTCTCTGCAGCATCTTACAATATGTAAATGTGCAACGATTAGTTAATTGCACTAGAAATTTTCTCCCCCAATGCTGTTTTAGTGGTATTAACATTACTTTAGCATATAGCCTCCGTTAACTTTTTCTTATATTCAATTTTAGCCTGAAAATTAAGTCTTGATTTTTTAAAAGTAAATTTAAAATGGAAAATGTACAATGCTTACCTTCTATTATTATGTGAAACAAATAAAATGAATGCACATAAAGGGGGAATAAATTCTCATGATTATCAACTATAAGCAGTCACAAGTACAGAAATATATTTTACATCTCATGTTACACTGGATGCCTCTTTTCTTTTCATCCCAAAATGAGTACTATATAAAGAGTAACAAATGTGATAAATAACAAACACAACAAAAAAAGATTTAAAAAAGAGAGAAAGAGGGAATAGGAAGAAGGAATAAAAATATTAGGAAAGGTAAGTGACAAAAGTTGGCATTTCATTAGACCTCACTATTTTCAAAATGGGTTGAAAATTACTAATGTTGAAACCAGTTTACAAATCATGGTATTTTATCTCTTTTATTTTAGGTATGAGACATGTTTTAAGTTCTTTCCCAGGTTACAGTCCATAAATCATGAACTCTACAAGCAGTAAAAACGTAACAAATCAATCAGACAAGAGCTTAGATTTTCCTTCTTGACACTCTTAGCAGAGAGCCAGCAATTTGCTTTTTCCTCCAGAACCAGAGTTTTCCATTTAGGGATATACAGGCATTTTATCTAATCAAGAATAGTACAAGAAGAATGGAAGGATATTACCCAAAGTACTTCAAAGAACTCTGAATGTTAAAGGGAAAAATTATTTTTAACAAGGAACTTAAGTAAAAATCTCTGACAGGATTCAGAAGAAAAGATTTCAGAACACAGGATTTGAAGTGTTTTAGTGCTAACACAATAATATCCATATTAAAACCATATTAAATAATAGAAATCTTTGGATTATATGGCATCAATGTGTCAGTTAGTTTTATAATTTTTATGGTTGTATTGTTATATAGGAAAATGTTCTTGTTTTCGAAAATAAACTCCAAAATATCAATGGATAATTGTGCATTATGTCAGCAACTTACTCTCTAATATTTCAGAGAAAAAATTTATTTGTATTATTATTGTAGTAGTTCAGCATGTTTGAAATTATTTCTAAGTAGAAAGAAAAATATATTGTCAGAACAATTTTTGGGTTAGATGGAATTTCATATAAGGCTCCACAAGAGAAGAATGAGATAATGCAACATTAGAAACCTATAAGGATCTGAGGGAGCTGCTCTGGGGATCTGCAGACCAGGAATGTGCTGTTCATCATTCAGGCAGGAGAGGGACAGAGAAACAAAGAGGCCAAAGGAAAACTGTGAGTTATTCACCCCAGTGGGTGGGAATGGCACATATACCCACCCTCAAGATGAATAGCCTTGGTAAAAACCCTGGCTCATGGAAGCCAAAAAATTGGGGAAAGATTGCTCCCCTCCTTGGGAAAAAGAAAGGTCTGGCAGAGGGTGAGATTGGGTTCTCTTCAGTGAGCTTGGCCAGCTGAGTACCTTTTGAATTTTAGAAAAGACCCCAGCCAGCACTGAAGAAAGCCCAGGAAGAGGGGAGGGGTGATCTGATCAAGCAGGATGTCACACCCAACTGCCGTGAGAGAGAGAGGAACTAGGTCATTAAAGAGATAGGTGGAGAAAGGCTCTAACTAGCCCAGGAGAGAAGGAAGCCTGGAGAGATAGTGTATTAGTCAGCCAAAGGGGTGCTGATACAAAGTACCAGAAATTGGTTGACAATCCCAAAAGTATTTATTTGGAGTAGAAGCTTACCGTCACGAGGCCATAAAGCATAAGTTACTTCTTTCACCAAAGCCTGTTGCCACATGTTGGCAAAAGATGGCTACCAGTCTCTGCGAGGGTTCAGCCTTCTTCCTCCTCCCAAGACTCTGTGGTCCCAGTTCCTTCTGCTCTCAGTTCAGGTTAGCACAAGGCTTGTCTCTCTCCCCGGGGCTCATTTCTTTCTTGGCCTAGCTGCTCTGTACTCTTCACAAGGTCAGCTGTAGACTCTCAGGCTCATCTCTCTTCCCAGGGCCTCTGTTGTGTCTAATGGAACCTTCTCTCCTTCATCACATATCTGCTTTTCTGTGTGTTTTCTTCATGGAGCTCCAGAATCAAAAACTGACATGGCTGAATCAAAGCCTGAATCATAATTTAATCAAGTAAAAGTGAAACCTCTGAACTTAATACAATCTAATATGCCCAGAGGAACAGACCAGTAAATAAACACAATCCAATATCTATTTTTGGAATTCATAAACAATATCAAACTCCTACACTTCACCTCTGAATTCCAAAAAGGAATTACAATATTGAAAAAAAAACTTAAATCAATAACAATGCTAAGTACAAAATCATATCACAGTTTAAAGAACTACATTTTGTCTTGGGGCAAAGTCCTGTCTGGCTGTAGACCTCTGAAACTTACAAAACCATTTATCTGTTTCCAATATACAAATGGACAGACAAAGGATAAACATTTGCATTACCATAAGGAGAAATTGGGAGGGAAACATGAGTCATTGGTGTAGAACAGTTCTGAAAACCTGCAGGACATACTTCATCAGATTTCGAAGTCTAAGAGTCATTCCCAAGATGATGGCTTTTTCTCCCTGGGTCCTGATGAGGACCCACCTTTTCCACAGGATTGCCTAAAGGCCATTTTCTTTGTTCCACCCTCATCAAGCATCTGGGTGGCAACCGAGCTCCAGACATCACCCTTCAAGTACCTTGGGGTGATGGCCACACCTTCCTTGAACTCTGGGATAAAGTCTTAATCCCCCAGTACAGAGAAGTGAAGACAACATCCTCCCTAACCTTTGGTATACAGGCCCAGCCTTCTCAGAGCAATGAGTTGGTGACCTGGCCTTCCCTCACCCATATGGGGCAGGCCCACCCCTCTCAGACCTATGGGGTGTCGACCTTGCTCTCCCCAATCCTTGGGAATGTGCTCCACCCTCTCTGTACTCTGGAGCAGCAAAATTCTCCCTGAACAGAGGGCAGAAAAATCCACCCTCTTCAACTACCTGGGCAGACTACACATAGGTGGGGTTCCTCTCTTGGCCTAAGGAGATGTCTTAATTGCAGATCTCAGCCTCCATGGTTTTCTTCTTAAAGGTGTTTTCCCTTCCATATCTCCTATTGATGTCCTTCTTAGTACAGGATGACAGTGGTTTTATTCATACAGCTCCCTCAAAAAGCTTGTAGGTTTGGCATGCAAGAAGCAAGTGTCCAAGCCATCAGACAGTAAGACTTTCCACAAGTTTTTCATAGATAACTGCATTTTCAATCCTGATTTACAAGTTCTATGTTTAGTCAATTCCTCAAATGGGACAGTAGCATCTGGGGGTTTGATTTCCAGAACTTGGAATTTCTGGAAACAGTTTCTGTTTCCTTTGTGCCCAACAGTTCAGTTACAGCTTATCTCCATCATCTAGCATTTTACTATAAGCTGCAAGGAGAAGCCAAGCCTCATTCTCTGAGTTTACTTTGGCAAGTTTCAGCTAAATGTCCAGGCTTGCCATTTTCAAATTTTGTCTTCCATAAAACATCAGAAGTCAATCTTGCTAAGTTCTCTGCAATTTTTTTTTTTTAATTTTTAATTTTTAAATTTTTAGTTTTTTCTGATTTAGTGATTTTATTTTCATTTACGGCATATTCAAGTCTGGATTATCAAAATCTTACTTGGGAATTCTTCACATCTTATGGGAATGAATTACCACAGATAACACTCGATCAACCCCTACTTTTCTGCGCAAAACAAGCTCAAAATCTTTTTCAACAGTACCTCCCGAGAAAATATTATGGTCTGTTTTAATTAACGACTATGCATGAGAAAGTGCAAAAGGAAAATGATGTCCCTGTCCTGCAGTCCTCCGTCAATTAAAAACAGGTGTTTATTTTTATGAAGAAACTTACAGCATCCTGATCATCACACCACTCTTTCCATAGGCATGAGAGCAAGCAACCAAAAAGACAGTGGGGAAGTGCAGAGAGTGACAGAATGAGAAGGGACATGAAGAATAATGTCCAGAAGGAAATGGCAGATCATATACAAGGCATTAGAGCTTCACTGCTCAATCCAAAGAATGAATTTCTGCTGTTTTTAAGTTGACATAGAACAGGGCTCCTGTGGCTCTTATGCCTGGTCATCTCTGCAATTTTAAAACATGGATCACCTTTCCTCCAGTTTCCAATAATAGTTTTATCATTTACTTCTAAGACCTCCTAAAAAGACTTTTTAGTGTCCATATTCCTACCAACAGTCTCTTCAAAGCAATCTAGGTCTTTTCTATCAAGCATCTCACAATTCCTCCAAAAAAAAAAAAAATACTCCTTACCCATTTATAAAACTGTTCCAGCATTTTGGTAATTGCAAAAGCACCACCCCACTTCTGGCACCAAATTCTGTATTAGTCAGCCAAAGTGGTGCTGATTCAAAATACCAGAAATCTGCTGGATTTTATGCAGGGTATTTATTTGGGGTAGAAGCTTAAAGTCACAAGGCCATAAAGCATATGCTATTTCCCTCACTAAAGTCTGTCGGCGTGTGTTGGAGCAAGATGGTTGCTAGTTTCTGTGAGGGTTCAACCTTCCTCTTCCTCCCAAGACTGCATGATCCCAGCTCCTTCCACTGTCAGCTGCAGGTTAGCACAAGGCTTGTCTTTCTACCTGGGACTAATTTCCCTCTGGGCTCAGCTGCTCTGCTATCTTCACAAGGTCAGCTGTAGATACTCAGAGTCATCTCTCTTTCCAGTGTCTCTGCCATGTCTAATGGAGCCTTCTCTCCTTCCTCACATATCTGCTTCTCTGTGTGTTTACTCCCCAGGGCTCCAGCATCAAAAACTAAAACTCTCTCTTCTGCTGTGTGGTTTTCTCTGTGAATTCCCACCCACCAAGGAGATGGGGACTCAATGTCCTACTGACTGGGCTGAATCAAAGCCCTAATCATAATTAAATCAAGTAAAGAGAAATCTCTGAATTTAATACAATCTAATATGCCCAGAGGAACAGATCAGTTTGCAAACACAATCCAATATCTATTTTCAGATAAGACAGCAAACTGTTAAAAACCCAATTTGCCTGAGGGAAAGGGAATGGGAAGAGCCAGATAAACTTTCAGAAGCCTACCTAACCTGTGGAGTGGGTGTAGTTCAGTGCAGGAACACCTGCCTCACATATACTAGGTCCCTGGTTTGATTCCCTAGTTTGATTTCCAGTACTTCCTAAGAGAAAGGATCCCGAGAGTGATCCACAGTATTGTCCCACACCCAGCTGGCACCTTATGACAATGAACTTATAGACAGGGTTTTTTTCCTTCCCCTCAGGTTTTTCAATCTGTTATTTTTTATATTTTATTATTTTATTCTTTATTTTATTTGCCAAAACTGGGTACCTTACCTGTGGAGGGCAGACTGAAGGATGATTGGTTGATGGGCACCAGCAGCCTGCAACAGTTCCTAGGGGCCTAAGACAGAAACCTGTTTTTCATGGGTTGTTTTTTTGTCTTTGTTGTTTTTTGTTCATTGTTTTTTCATTTCTTTGTTTCCTTTTATTCTTTTCCTTATTTTTTCTTTATATCTTTTCTTTCTTTCATTTTTTCCTCTTCCACTGCTTTTCTTTCAAACCACCTTTTCTTGTTTGGTCTTCATTTTTTGTTTTCTTTTTTCTTTTTTTCTTCTTCTCTACTCATCTTTCTGGTCTTTTATTTTATTCTATTTTTTTCTCATTTCATTTTTTTATTCCACCTTTTGATTCTTATACTTTTGTATTTTTAATGATTTTTCACTCTTATTACTTATTTATTTTCCTGGCTATTTTATGTTTCCTTTTCTATCTTTATTATTATTACTATTATTCTTTTACTCTTTCCTTTTCTATAGTTGTAATATTTTTTCAAGGGAACACAGACAACTACAAGGATATAGAATAAGTGGGACCAAGTGTCAAAAAAGAAACCCTAACATAAAACAAAACAAAATAAAACCCTAGAGTAGAAAGAGAAGCTAACTATCTGAATAATCCCATATAGATAAACAGATGCCTAGACACCAGAAAAAAATTACAAGGCATACTAAGAAACAGGAAGGCATGGCCCAGACTAAGGAACAAACTAAAAAACAGGAAGAGATGCAGAATGTGGGGCAACTAATCAAGGATGTCCAAACATACATCATGAATCAACTTAATGAAGTGAAGGAAGAGATAAAGGATATTAAGAACACAGGGGAAACTACTGAAGAAATCATTAACATACATAAAAAGATAACAGATTTGATGGTAATGAATGGCACAATGAAAGAATGAAAAATACAATGGAAGCACATAATAGCAGATTTGAACAAGCAGAAGATATCTTTGGTATCGTCAAAGATAGTACATCTGAAATCAGACAGATAGTAGAATAGATAGATAAAAAGATAGACAAAATTCAGCAGGGACTTGGGGAATTGAATGACAATATGAAATGCACAAACACACACATTAGAGGCATCCCAGAGACAGAAGAGAAGGGAAAGGGGGCAGAAAGAGTGTTGGAGGAAAAAATGGCTGAAAATGTCCTAACTCTTTCTTTGTTCTTTTTTTTAATTCCTCCTTTCCTCTCAACTGTCTGCTCATTGTTTGCTCACCTTCTCCAAGAGGCACCAGAAACCAAACCCAGGACTTCCTACATATGAGGCTAGTGCTTAATGGCCTGAGCCACATCTGCTCCCCATGGGCTGTGGTGTCTGCTGGCTTGTTGCATCAGCTCCTTGCAGTGGGGGCCGTGTCTAGCTCATTGCGGTGGGAGTGGCATCTGCTTGTCTGCTTGTCTTCTTTTAGGTGGCATCAGGACCTGAACCCAGGACTTCCCATTTGGTAGGTGGGCACCCAACTGGTTGAGCCACATCCGATTCCCTCTCAACTCTTTTGAGGGGCATGGATGTACATGTCCAGGAAGCACAACACACCACAAACAGAATAAATCCTAACAGGCCTACCACAAGATACATACTTATCAAATTGCTAAATGCTCAAGACAAAGAAAGAATCCCAAAATCAGCAAAAGAAAAGACATCCATCACATAAAATGGAAGTTCAATAAGATTAAGCACCAATTTATCACCAATTTCTCATCTGAAACCATGGAGGCAAGAAGGCAGTGGTATGACATAGTTAAGTATAGTTAAGTAGCTAAAAGAAAAAGCTGTCAGTCAAGAATTCTTTATCCAGCAAAGCTGGCATTCAAAAATGAGAGAGAGTTAAAAATATTCACAGATAAACAGAAATTGAGAGTTTGTCAATAAGAAACCTGCTCTTCAAGAAATACTAAAGGGAGTTCTGAAATTTGAAAGGAGAAAACAGGAGAGAGAGGGTTGGAGGAGAGTGTAGAAAGGAATATTATTAGTAAGAATAACTAAAAATGAAAAAATAGAAATAAAAACAAAATATGACATATATAAACTTGAGAAAATATGGATAATGTAAGTAAGCACTGTCCTGACAGTAATAACATTGAATGTTAATGGATTAAACTCTCCAATCAAAAGACACAGATTGGGAAAATGGATAAGGAAATATAATCCATCTACATGGTGTCTAAAAGACACTCACTTTAGACCCAGGGACAAAGAAGGTTGCAAGTGAATGGTTGGAAAATGATTTTACATGTAAACAAAAACCAGAAAAGGGTGGGAGGAGCTATACTCATATTAGATAAATAAACTTTAAATGCAAAATTATTGTAAGAGCCAAAGAGGAAGACTATATATTAATAAAATGGGTAAATTATCAAGAAGAATACTACAATCATAAATATTTATTAAGAAGAAAGAACAATCTTTCAAGAAAAAAGAATAATCATAAACAATTATGCACCTAACTAGGGTGCCCCAAAATATATGAGGCAAACATTTGAAAAACTAAGGGGAAAAATAGATGCCTCTACAATTATAGTGGGAGACTTTAATAAACCAACATTGATGAGAGAGAACATCTTGACACAGGGTCAATAAAGAAACAGAGACCTTGAATAATACGTTAGAAGATCTACATCTAATAGACATATACAGAACATTACACCCAAATAAAGTGGCATATGCATTCTTTTTGAATGTACATGGATCATTCTCCAGGATAGACCACATGATAGGTCACATAAGAAGTCTCAACAAATTCAGATAGATTGAAAGTATACAAAGTAATTTCTCTAGCCAAAATAGAATGAAGATGGAAATAAATTAGGGCCAGAGAACCAGAATAGGCACCAAAATATGGAAGCTAAACAACACACTCTTAGACAATCAGTGGGCCAAAGAGGAAATTGCAAAAGAAATCAGTAACTACCTTGAAAGGAATGAAAATAAAAACACAACATATCAAAATATATGGGATGCAGGAAAAGCAGTGCTGAGAGGAAAATTTATAACCATAAATGTCTATATGAAAAAAGAAGAAAGAGCTAAAATCAAAGACACACCTGCACATCTGGAGGAACTAGAAAAAGAACAACAATCTAATCCCAAAGCAAGCAGAATGAAGGAAATAACAAAGATTAGAGCAGAGCTAAATGAAATTGAGAATAAAAAGCACTAGAAAAATGTAACAAAACCAAAAGTTTGTTCTTTGGAAGATTAATAAAATTGACAAACCCTTAGCTAGACTAAAAAGAAAAAGAGAAGATACAAATACATAAAATTAAAAAGGAGGGAGGGGTTATCATCACTGATCCCACAAAAATAAAGAGTATCATAAGAGGATACTTTGAAAATTTGTATGCCAACAAGACAGATAACTTAGATGAAATGACCAATTCCTAGAAACACACAAGCACCATATATTGACCAAAGAAGAAATTCGTGAAATCAACAAACCAATCGCAAGTAACAAGATTGAATTAGTCATCAAAAAAAGCCTCCTAACTAATAAGAACTCGGGACCTGATGGCTTCACAGGTGAATTCTACCAATCATTCTGGAAAGAACTCACACAAATCCTGCTTAAACTCTTCCGAAAAATAGAAATGAAGGGACTATTGCTTAACTCATTCTATGATGCTATAGCCGTTTGGGAATTTGATGTAATTATGAATTCCAAAAATATAATTGGATCATACTTGTAAACTGATCTGTTAATCTGGGCATGATTAAGTTATGATTTAGGGTGTTGACTGGGACACGTCAGTAGGGCATTGAGCCCCACCCCTTGGTGGGTGGGGAATTGAATATAAAAGGCATGACAAGAACAGAGTTGAAGCAGCCTTTTGAGAAGCAGTTTTGATGTTGGAAAGAAGGCCCCAGGAGAAGAGAAGCAAGCCATTCGCCTGATTGTCTACAGCTGACCTTGTGGAGGAAACAGGAGCTAAGCCCGGAGAGAAACGCAACCCTGGAAAGAGAGGAACCCCAGAAGCCTGAATCCTGGCAAACGCCGGCAGCTGTCCTGCTCTAACACGTGGCAATGGACTGTGGTGAGAGAAGAAACATAACGCCTTATGGCCTGGTATCTGTGGACTTCTACCCCAAATAAATACCCTTTGTAAAGACCAACCCATTTTTGGTATTTCACATTAGCACCCCTTTGGCTGACTAATACAGATGCCAACATCACCCTAATATCAAAGCCACATAAAGATGCCATAAGAAAAGAATACTACAGACCAATCTCTCTAATGAACCTATATGCTAAAATCCTCAACAAAATACTTGCTAATTGTATTCAACAGCACATCAAATGAATCATACACCATATCCAAGTGGGTTTCATTCCTGGTCAAGGATGGTTCAACTCAAAGTAATACACCAATAAACAGATTGAAAGAAAAAATCACATGATCATTTCTCTGGATGCAGAAAGAGCATTTGATAAAATACAGCATCCATTCTTGATAAAAACACTTCAAAAGATAGAAATAGAAGGAAACTTCCTCAACATGATAAATGGCATTTATGAAAAATGCACAGCTAAAAAAATATTCAATGGCCAAATGCTAAAGGCTTTCTTTCAAAGATCTGCAACAAGACAAAGATGCCCACTGTCACCACTCTTTTCTTTTCTTAATAATATCAATATTATTGTTTTTTTGAGAATTTCTTTTTTTAAGATGTATTTTATATATTTATTTCTCCCCACCCCTTCATTGTTTGCATTTGTTCTGTCGGTTTGTTGTGTGCTGGTCTTCTCTTTCTAGGAGGCACCAGGAACCAAACCCAGGACCTCCCATGTGGGAGGGAGGCACCTAATGGTCTAAGCCACCTCCACTCCCTGCTTTGTTGTGTCTCTCATTGCATTTCCTCTCTCTGTCTCTTGGTTGCGTCATCTCACTGCATCATCTTGTTGCATCAGCTTGCCATGCCAGCTCATCACGTCAGCTTGGCATCTTGCTCATCTTCTCCAGGAGGCACTGGGAACTGAACCCAGACTTCCTATGTAGTAGGTGGGAGCTCAGTCACCTGAGCCGCCTCCGCATCCCTCACCACTCTTATTTAACATTGTGTTAAAAGTACTTACTTAAGCACTTAGGCAAGAAAAAAATATAAAAAACATCCAAATTGGAAATGAAAAAGTAAAATTTCACTATTTGCAGATGACATGATCCAATACATAGAAAGTACTGAGAAATCTGCAACAAAGTTTCTAGAGCTGATAAAAAAGTTCAGTAAAGTGACAAGATATGAGATCAACATGCAAATATCAGTAGCATTTCTATACACCAATAATGAGAAATCTGATGAGGAAATCAAGAAAAAAAATCATAGTAAAATAGCAACTAAAAGAATCAAATAGCTAGGAATAAACTTAAGTAAAGATGAAAAGAACTTGTACACAGAAAATTACAAAACATTGTTAAAGGAAATCAAAGAAGATCTAAACAAATGGAAGAATATTCCATGTTCATGGATTGGAAGAATAACATAATTAAGATGTCTGTCCTACCCAAATTAATTTCAGATTTAATGCAATCCCAATAAAACTTACAACAGCAATTTTTACTGATTTGGAAAGGTCAATTATGAAATTTATTTGGAAGGGCAAGAGGCCCCAAATAGCCAAATTTTTAGGCATACTACAACATTACACTGTTCAAAATTTCATGGTATTGGCATAAAGATAGACATACTGACCAATGGAACCAAATTGAGAATTCTGATATAGATCCCTGCATGTACAGCCAACTGATATACAACAAGGTAACCATGCCCACTCAACTTGGACAGAATGGCCTCTTCAACAAATGGTGCTAGGAGAACTAGATATCCATAGCCAAAAGAATGAGAGAGGACCACCATCTCATGCCTTTACAAAAATTAACTCAAGATGGATCAAAGACCTAAAGATAAGAGCCAAGACCATGAAGTTCCTAGAAGATAATGTAGGGAATCATCTATGAAATCTTGTAGTAGGAAATGCTTTCATACACTTTATACCAAAAGCACAAATAATGAAAGAATAAATAGATACATGGTACCTCCTCAAAACTAAAAACTTTTGTGCTTCAAAGGTGTTTGTCAAGAACGTGAAAAAGCAGCCTGCTCAATAGGAGAAAATATTTGGGAACCACTTATTTGATAAGGGCCTAGTATCCAGCATGTAAAAAGAAATACTACATCTCAAAAATAAAAAGATAAACAACCCATTTAATAATTGGGCAAGGGATTTGAATAGACACTTTTCCAAAAAAGAAATACAAATGGCTAAAAAGCACATGAAAAGATGCTCAGCATCACTAGCTTTAAGGAAATGAAGATCAAAACTACAATGAGACATCATTTTACACCTATTAGACTGGTGGCTATTAAAAAAAAACAGAGAACTACAAGTGTTGGAGAGGATGTGGATAAAAGGGAATCCTCATCCACTGTGAGTGGGAATGTAGAATGGTCCAGCATTGTGGAGGACAGTTTAGCAGTTCCTCAGGAAGCTAACTATAGAACTGCCATATGATCCAGCAATCCCTCTTCTGGATATATACCTGGAAGAACTGAAAGTTGGGACACTAACAGATATATGCACATCAATGTTCATGGTGACATTATCCACCATTGCCAAAAGCTGGAAGCAAACCAAGTATCCATCAAGAGAAGAATAGATAAGCAAATTGTGGTATATACATACAATGGAATATTACTCAGCTGTAAGAAGGAATGCGGTATTAACCCACAGGCCAACAAGGATGAATCTTTAAGACCTTATGTTGAGTGAAGCAAGCCAGTTGCTGAAGTACAAATATTGTATTACCTCACTGATAAGACTGAAACATATTGAGCAGACTCAGAGAGCTAGAGTTTGGAAGATAGGTTATCAGAAGACAGAAAGGGAGTAGGGGGTTGGTGAACTGATGCTTAATATGGGCAAAATCTATGATAAGGTGGAAGGGGTGGTTGTGTAGTGGATGAGGGTGATAGTGGTGCAGTGATGTGATTTGGTTTGATGGTGCTCGATTGTAAGGGGCAGTATGGTTGGGGAGTTGGGTTCGACTATTCATTCTCTAAGCCAAACTCAGCATATAATTGTACAACCTTCCCCCCAGTTTGGGACATGAATCCCGGGTATAAGCCTCCCTGGCACCAAAGTATTATTACCACGCACCAACTAGCAATGCATTTGGAAAAAGACCTTGATCAAAAGGAGGAAATATTAAATACAAATGAATTTTTATGGCTAAGAGATTTCAAAGTGAGTTGGGAGGTCATTCCAGTGGTTACACTTATGCATACCTCAGCAGGATCTCATTAACTGACACAGTAAACAATACCTCAAACAGTGGGGCTCCTGAGTGCTCTAGAGCCATCTAGCCATTACAGGCAGGGCAGACAATTTCAAGAATTTGGCACCCTGTCAGTGGGCCTTACTTAGGAACATATGTTCTCCAATGTAACAGAGTTAGATTCATTTATAATTTCCCTACACATGGCTCTTCTGCCCCTTTTATTTGAACCTATAATTAGCACTATACTTTTAAATATATGTCCCATAGGCTTAGATTTTTGGTCTGTTCATATGCTGGTTGAGCCCTGAATCTTAGCAGAGTTCCAACACCTACTCTCCAGTTCATTGGACTCACCCAGGACAACTAACAAAGGGATGATGATGGACAATGCCCATCCCAAAGAATAGAGAGTATCTACAATGGCAAGGAAAATAGTTCCATCCATCTACCCCATGTGATCTTAGCTCCATCTCAATTAAAAACAAAGTGGACATCACCATGCTAAAATCCTCAAGATTGAGGAATGAGCAAACATAAGGGTAGAATGCAACTATAGACTAAAGTAGACTTATTATTATTCTAGCAATGGAAGAACTTGTATCATTGATATAAATGCAGTGGCCACCATAGGTTCTGAGGGGTAGGAGAGGGAAGAATTGGTGTAACATGGTGCATTTTGGGGACATTGGAATTGTTCTGCATGACACTGCAATGACAAATACAGGCCATTATACATTTTGTCAAGTGCTATAAAATTGTGCGGTACATTATAGTTTAAACTATAGACCATGGTTTGTAGCAGTGCTTCAATATGTGTTCATCAATTGTAACAAATGTACTACACTAAAGAAAGATGTTAATGGGGGCAATTGTAGCAGGAGAAGAGGTTGGGGTATGTGGGAAATACCTGTTTTTTTTTTTGTTTTTTTTTTTCTTTTACTGGGAGGTCCCGGGAATCGAACCCAGGTCCCTCCATATGGGAGAGGGATGCCCTACCATTTGAGCCACATCCAACCCCTCCCTGTGTTTTTGATGCACCATTCATGTAATCTAAAGCTTCTTTAAAATTAAAAAAGAAAGAATGCAAAAAAAAGAAACCCATAGGGTTAACTTATAATTATTAAGTAGAGGCTGTAGGAAATAATAATGCAAACTCTGCTAAGCACTTTACATTAGTTTTTCATTCAAGTCTCACAGTGTCATTTCTAACTTTTTATTTTAAAGAATATTTGATTACAGCAAAATTGCAATGGTAGTAAAAGGAATTTTCACATTCTCTTCACTCAGATTTCTCCAATTTTACATTTTATCACATTGTTTTGCCATTTTGTCTATATTTACATGTGCATATTATTTTTATTCTGAAACATTTGGGAGTAAGTTGCAGACTTACTCCTGAATTTCTCAGCTTTTTCCCCCAAAAGAGTCTTTATTCCAATTTTATCAATTGTCCTAATAATGCACCTTAGAGCAAAGGCAAAAAAAAAAATTCTGGTCCAGGATCCAATCCAGAATCATTGATTGCATGTATTTTTTTATGTATATTGAATTTCCTTCAATCCTGAAGAATTCTTCAGCCTCTTTTTGTCTTTCTTGGTGTTATAGTTTACCAAAGCTAGGCTGATGCAAAGTACAAAAAATCTGTTGGCTTTTATAATGGGGATTTATTTGGGTGTAAAAGCTTACAGTTCCAAGGCATGAAATGTCCAAATCAGGCATCAGCAGAGGTGCATTCTCACCAAAATCAGCTACTTTTGATCCTGGTGTGTTGCCATGTGTTGAAGCAAGATGGCTGTTGATATCTGCAAGGTTTCAGCCTTCCCCTCTGGGCTTACTGTCTCCCCTTTAACTCTCCGTGGGCCCAGCCCACGGATCCTGTAGTCCTCTCTCTCCTGCATAGGGCTTGTCCCTTAGGGCTTCTGTCCTTGCAGCTCGGCTGTGGGCAAAATTTGAGTCTTTTCTCTCACATGGCAGTTCCCATTTCCCCCCTCTGTCTGTGTGAATCCATTTATATCAGACCCAGCAAGGGAGCCAGGACTCAATCTGAGTCCAATAAAAAGCCCTACAGCAATCTTAACAGGTAATATAAGCAAAGACCCCTCAGCTGAATTTAATGTAATCAAAGGGTATCACACCCATTGGAAAAGATTTGTTTACAAACATAATGTTTCTCTTTTTGAGATACATAAAATAATCTCAAACTGCCACACTTAAACATGACGTTGGTGAAGAATACAGGTTGGTTACTTTGTAGATGTCCCTCCATTTGGGTGTGTTCTGTCCTATAATTCGATTTGGTTTATTCATTTGGACCAGGTTACTATTGAAGTGATAATCATTCTTGCTCAGTGCATTGAGTTAGAAGGTGCTTTTGTCATACTGACCTATTCTTGATGATAAAAACTTTGATCACTTGGTTAAGGTAGTGTCTGAAAAGCTTCTCTTCTGCTAATTACCTTGTGATCATGTAAAAACTCTATTCTCATAAAATATTCAACCACTTTTGCTGTGACACAATAAGTTCTATGGTTATTGTCACCGTTTTTCACATGGGGAAATTTAGGGTTATAGATAGGCCAAGTAGACTGGACAAACTTCAATAGCTAGTTAAGGGGTAGATCTTGGATTTGAATCCAAGCAGTCTGAATCCATAGCTTTTACATGATTGGCTTAGTATATTTTACCAAGATTAAAAAATCGTAGGAAGCTATAGAAGTGTTGCAGGAAGAGAGCTGTGAGAAATATTTTTCAGTTATGAATGATAAAAATCAGAACTGGAGGTATGAAATAGAATATATCATATAGGAAAAGAGGTGGTTGAGAGATTAGTCAGTTGACATTCCACTCACCTTCCTGTTATCTGTGTACTCTCTACCACTTCTTATTTCCTCTTAATCAATTGACTTATTTTATTAATTAAATGATTTACTCAACAAGTATATATGTATATACAATGTGCAAGGTTCCATATGAAGGCAGGGAGTAGAAAGGTAAACTAAGAAGACAGCATCATGTTCAATTCAGTTTTAGAAGATGTAGTGAGGGATGCAGTAAAACAGAGAGTTATGCTTTCATGTGCTAAACATCATGAGGTGGGAAGAAGAAGTAGCAATAGAAGCACATAGGTTGACACCTGGCCCTGAACTGAAGGTTCAGAGATGACTTCTCAGAGGATCTGACATCCAAGCTTACATCTGAAAGTTATATCACATTTAGCTAAATTAATGGGTATGGGAGATTGGATGGAAAGTGTGTTCCAAGAAGAGAGAACCAAAGGTATAAAGACCTAGAGCCAAAAGAGTATATTGAAGTAATTGAAAATACATTGGTTTGTTGGAGAGTAGAGTGTGTGGGTATGTGTGGAAGGTATAGTGTGTGAGGATAACCTTGGTGAAAGGTGAAGGTAACAGATATGTGGTGATATAGAGATTTGTGATAAATTACTATAAATACAGTGACTAAAAAGACACATTTATTACCTCAGTGTTTCTGTGGATCAGGAGTCTGGGTACAACATAATTTGGTCATCTGATCAAGGTCTCTCAAGGCAGCAGTCAAGGTGTCGACTTAGACTGTGTTCCTTCTGGAGCTCAGAATCCTCTTGTAGTTCACGTGGTAGTTGGCAGAATGCAGTTCCTTACGATTGTAAGACAGAAGTCTTCATTTTCTTGCTGGCTGTCAGCCAGGGGCCATTCTCACCTTCCAGAGGCAGTTCTTAGTTCCTGGCCACAAGACCCTCTCACAGGCCCTCTCACAACAGAGCAGTTTACTTCTTCAAGGCCAGAAGGACAATACTCTAAAGTCCTGTGTCTCAGATCATTTGACTCAATTCTAAAAGCCCCACCTGAGTAGAAAAAACTTACCCAACATAATCTCGCTTTGATTAAGTCAATGTCAACTGATTAGAGAGCTTAATTACATCTACAAAATCCTTTCACCTTTGTCATATAACATAACATAATGACAGGAGTGATATATTATCACCTTTGCCATATTATATGATATGAATGAAAATAGACCAACCTCCAACCACATTACTGTGAAATTTCAGAGCAATTGGGATCAAAAAGAATATCTGAAAAACTTACTGGGGTAGAGTGACAGATTACATGAGAAGGCGTAGAAATCAAAATTGTATTGGAAAATTAAATGCAATGTAAAAACTACTTAAAATGAAGAAATTCCTTCAAAACTTAGGAAAAGTAAATTCTATAATTAACCAAATTATCGATCAAATCAGGTTAACAAACAACTTTTTCGTATATGAAAACCTAATCTCTAATGCAGTCTTGTCAAGAAGTTACTGGAGGAGGTACTCTACAAAAATATGGTAGATGGGGGGCAGATGTGTCTCAAATGGCTGGGCGTCTGTCTGCCATATGGAGGGACCGGGGTTTGATCCCCGGGGACCTCCGGATAAAAATAAAAAAAATAAAAAAAAATAGAAGGCACGCATGCCACCAGGCTCTGTTCCCTGGGCGTGCCGCCAGGTCCCGCATGTGGGCATGCCAGGCCTCTCCGAGTCACGCGACAAGATGCTGACGTAATAGGAGAGAGACACAAGGGAGAGCCAAGACGAGACACGCTGAAAACCAGGAACTGAGGTGGTACAGGTGGCAGAACACCTCTCTCTCACATCAGAGGTCTCCAGATTGGAATCCTGGTGAAGACTGAAGGATGAGAAGAGAGGGCAGGAAACAGACAGAGAATTGCCCAGCAAATGGACACAAAAACAGCAAAAATGGAGGGGGTGGGGGTGTCTTAAAATGGATAAAGTAAATAAATAAATAAATATTTGAAAAAAAAAAATGGTAGTAAACTAAAAAGAAGTAGGGCTCCAATACAGAAGAAAGACAAATGGTATTTCTAGGACACAGACAAAAAGACATCCATGATAAATCTCCTTCCTGTTTAGAGGACCACCAGTCCAGTTGGAGAAGTTCACAAAGTTTTAGAAAAAAATTTTTTCAGGAAGATGAAACTGATAAAACATCTGATGCATTTGAATATTTTTAGAAAAGATTTACTCAATTTGGAGGAGTTTATGGTTTGAATTAGAACACAGCAGGAAGGAAATTAAACAAACAAAATAAAACATGTGATTATTAACTGGAGGCAAAATTAAACTTGCTCAAGAAAATAGAAACCCATCACTATATTCTAATGACATGCTGTGGCAAGTCTTTATATTGTCATTTAAAGGTGAAAACTGAATATTGGTTGAGCTAACTAAAATACCTTTAGAACATACTGGGTGAATAAAGAAAAGGAAAAGATGAGTGTAGCAGGGCTGAAGGAGACTATATTCACATCTTCCCTAGAAGGATATAAATAAATAATGACCCCCTCCTCCAAAACACACATACACACACACTAGCCATACAAAAGTATTTTGTGATGATTTGGAAGAAAATATATATATTTTAAAGTTAGCTAAGGGATCTTAAAGTGGTTGCCTGTAGACAAAGAGAAACGGAGAACTGGTTGAAAGAAAAAAAATGTTGATTTTAACAACTCTTATATGCTATTTAATACTGTAAGCTTCTTGCCACATGCAATTAAAAATATATACAAAACCTACAATAAGTAAACAGTCAAAAACAATCAATAAATAAAGCTCAGTTTTCAACAGATAATTGCAGTAGCAAGAAAATAAATAAGGATAGTAAAACAAATCTAACAAAATATGTCTAATATGTTTATGAAGGAAATAAACACTCATTGGAAGACATTTAAGAAGTTTTAAAATAAATGCTAAATTTTATCATGTTTACAGACAGGATGTTGTAATGTTGTAAAGAAGAACATGCAAAGTTGTGTTTTTTTCTTTTCTTCTTTCTTTCTTTTTTTTTTTTTTAAGTATAAGAATGTGAGATTTGCTCTACCAGATATCAATAGTTTTTTATAAAGTTATAGTGACTAAACAGTAACTTTGACATAGGGATGGAGAGTTAGACTCGTGGATTAAAATGTTGACCCCAGAAACAAATCCAATGACATATTAAAATTTTATATATGGGGATCTGGATGGGAAAAAAGATGGATCTTAGGATTGGGGCCATTTGTTATCACATGGAAAAAGATAAAATTGAATTTGTATCTTACATTATGGAAAAATAATATACAAGTGGATTAACTATTGAAATGTGAAAAACAAAACTTTAAAGACTTTTGTAAGGTAATATTGGAATATTTCTTTAGAACCTCAGAGTAAGTTGGAAAAGCGCTGAAATCATAAAAAGAAAACATTTGTCCACATCAAAATTAAAAACACCTTTTTATTAAAACAGTATGAACACATATATACACATACACACACATGAAATGAAAGACAAACCATAAAATACATGTATTTTACCAACAAGTTGTTTTGAGATTATATAAAAAACTTTTATAAATTGATAAGGAAAAGGATAAATAACCAAATTACTTATATAATAGGCAATTTATATATATTTATTCATATAAAATATGGCAATTCAAACCATAAAGTATAGGGGAAAAGTACACACAATTTCACTACTCATGAGCTAGGTGGAATTTAAAATCACAATGAAAAGTCATGTCATACCCATCAGAGAGAAACAAATTTAAAAGACTAACTGTTATATATGTTTATAGGGATGTAGAAAAATAAGAACTCTTTACCTTGAGAGTATGAATGTTAATTGGTATAATCAATTTGGAAAACAATTTGTCTTTGGCGATATCTACCAAAAAATTCCACAAAAATGCAAGTCTATTCTTTGTTATATGCCATGCAGAAACTTTTCATCTATATACATACATAACAATTTATTTAATAGCAAGAAATTGAAACACCTAAATGTCCCTTAATAGTATATTTGGTATGTTACACACAGTAGAGATTTTAAAAATACCTGAATTTTACTGGTGAATAGGTAAGGAAATAACAACAAAAATATTGATAGGGTTTTCTTCTGAAGAGCAGGATCCTGAGTTGGGAAAAGCAGGGAGATGACAGTTACATTGGTATTGATCTGTTGCTTTAAAATCTGTGCATATCTGGCTTTGATAAAAATTAAAATTATAAAATATAAAGGAAATAAAGTCAATTTTCTAAGTATAACTGCCCTGACAAATACAACTGGCATGAGTGAAAACAGGGGCACTTATTTTACTGTTTAATTATTATGACTGAGGAGGGACCTGACCAGACTTCCAAAATGTTATGTCCAGTCTCAGGCTCCCTTCTCAAGTTCTCCATGGACATCACTTGCCAAGACTGCTTGGGAAATTATATTTATCCTGAAAGGTTGATTTCTGGAATTTTTGACCTCCACAGAGCCCTACTTTTAAGTCATTGTTTCTTGTAGTGCCACATTTGCTCTAGTTGTAACCTTTTGTTTCCAAGAACTACCCTGTTATTCAGTGTAAGGCCATGCTCTCCTCAAAAATCACCAAGTATTTGAGAAATGGTGTCCTGCTGAAGCACCTAAGTTATTGACTTCCAACATAGGTTCCTGCTCACCACAAGAATGATCATGGAGACCATAATATAGAAACCCAGGTGGCCCGGTCTTCTATTGTCAGGCTTCCAGGGCAATAACATTGGGACTGTGAGTAGATTTCAGAGGATCTGTGAAATTGTATGAGTAAAATTTTCTAAAGAAATTCAGCATGCCCTTCAATTATCAATGAAGGCAACAAAGTTAAATAGGCTTAGCAGTACCTGTGAGTTTTCACTAATTAAAATCACAAGATAACGCATTAACATTGTTGTAGGTATTTTGAAATATAATCCAGATGCATCATGCTTTGGAAGGGACATTAGTTACTACACCTGCTCCTTGATCACACATGATCGTAATCTTCCTTTGTGAAGATGCTTATGACCACAGTTGGTTAATATCCAGGTCTCTATGAACTTAGAAGCTGGCCATTCTTAGAAGGGTTAGAGTTCTCATACTGGTGGGCTAAGTCAGCTATCTGTGTTTTTTCCCATTATTTTCTATCTAAATTTTGGTTTGATTGATATGTGGGAAAATGCAAGCTGTCTTTAATGAGTGTTAAAATTTTGCAAAACTGGACAATTTAAAAGAGAATCCTCAATTATTTGTTAGAGGCCAAACTTTTTATAAGCTTAGATGTGCAGGTTTCAAGTACAAACTAGCCAAATTCAAGTACTGCAGATGGTTCAGGTAACTTTTGAAATGTGCTGTTTAAGAATCTTCTTAATTTTACTAACATACTACACAGTGACATGGGTCACGCACACTTACATGAGTGTGCACAGTGGTATGAGTTTCTTTGGTTCAATATAAAGTTCCCTTTGTAATCCTGTGTCTTTTATTTTATGCATTAAAAGGCATACCACTGAGAAGGTGTCTCTAGTCTTCAACTAAAGAAGTCCAAGGCATGAGTTTTAAAAGTGCTGCTTTATTCATCAAGCAGTTGTTGATTGATCCAGTGTAATTCCCTAGTGTGGGTAAGTAGATGAATGTTCTTTTTCATATAGTGTTACCTTGCCATAATAATAAGACTAAACCAAGAACAATTGTCAACTAACCAAAAACCAAATCACACATACATATGTACTATACACACATCACACCAAATATAAAAACTCTTAAATACCAGATCTTTTAGGTTTCACGCATAAAGTTGTACTCACAAAAATAAATCATGGTACAAGTTTCACTGGAACAGAATGGGTTTCGACATGAGAAATAGATTTATTTTTATAAGTCAATTTGCATAAAACCAATTTACTAAAAGCCGATTCACCAAAATTCAAAGGATCAATTTACAATTAGTTTATAAATTACAATGTAATGAATTTATCCATTTTTGAAAATGTGTTTTAAAGTCTTTTGAAAATGGTTGTTCAAATTTTGTTGATCAAATTTTACTTTTCAAATTCTTTTCTATTTCAAGGAATATAAAAATTGTGTAAATTGAAGACCCATAGACTGTTTAGTTGATACATGTAATAATCATTAGGAATAATTAAAATATCTACATGACCAAATTGGCTTTATTCATTCTTCAGAAGAACTACAAGTGATCTCAATAGTGACAGAAAAAAAATCAATATGATTCTGCACCAAATAAAAAATCTTAGGGAAATAAACCAAATGAAAGATAACAGCATAAAAGATGGGGAAGGGGTTATCTATTCAGGGCACAGCAGTAAGAACTTCACATACTTTATAGTCTACAGCCCTGATAGAAATCTATGTAATTTATTTATCCCCAGGCTTAATGGTTGAATTCCAATATAAAGTGCAAGTCTACAGAAGCTCTACACACAGATTGCCCATGCTTTGCCCATGTATAGATAGATGCTCTCCTACTGTAATGGAAGATATCAGGAGCAATGTCCCATGATGCCTACTTGCTGGTAATTGATAAAAATTCCTATGATTTAATTTCCTGTTTTCCCTAAATTTTTGATAATAACATGTAGAATAAATGTCAAATGTTTAAAGAAAAAACTGCAATCCATAATAAGTTACTTATTAGGGTTAACCTACAGAATTTGGAATCTAAAGAAACTCTGAAAGAATAATATTAATATTGAACTTGGTAATACCTTTAAATTAGTTGATGATAAAAATGACAAGCCTTTTTACAATGTAAACAAGTTCATGGGGGGGGGTTGTTTTAATTAGCATATATGTAAACACCTACATGTAAATGGCCTGCTGTGTGTGATTAGGAAGGATGAAGTTGTAGAGCATAACCATTTAGGCGATTGGTGCATATGTACAAATTGGAAATATAATGTGAGCTTTTAGGGGATCTGAGATGTGCTTTTATCAAGCAGTGTGAAAATTTCTCAGATTCAATATGTGGGTCAAGTCCTTCTGTTGCTGTAAAACTTTTAAGCATGACAAATGTGAAAAATCCTTTTAGAAGAATTCAGGGAAAAAACAAGCAGTCCGTCAACCCCTCTCTTGCTGAGACATCTTAGTTACTTACGGCTTCAAATAAATGGAAAAGGAAAGAATTGTAGTAAATCTTTGTTGTCTGTTTCTCTGAAAAAAAATGTTCTCCTTTTTATTTCTCATAAAGCTCTGATTTCCATTTATGGGTCCATGTGATCTTGGGGAAAGTGACTCTACCCAAAGACTTGGAGAATTTTACCTAATCTAGGCCAATCAGCACTAATCCTAGAGAGAGTGATTGGTTTAATGTTGGGCATATGTATCTAGTCAATCCAATTAATGTGAGAGTTGAGAAATTTGATGGTTATGATGGCTATTTGGTGAGGATGGTATTTGGGAATGGTTTGAGCCATTTTTGTTACTTATAGAGAATCAATGTAGGTAAAAGTAACTCAAAAAATAAACAGAGGATGGGAGACATGAGAAAAATCTCAGCAAGATGGAGCCATGATGCTTTTGTGATACCTGGAAAAAGACTTGCAAGAAGCCCGTTGTAACTGAGTTTGGTTTAAGACTTCCATTATTGGAGATCAGATGTAGTCTAACAGGTATGTGGTAAATATCCTTAGGTTTAAAACTACCAATTTTTAAAAAATAAATCAATTTTATTGGTATATATTAATAAAGCATAAATCTATCCAAAGTGTACAATCAATGGTATTCGGTGTAATCACAGATTTGTGCATTCATCACTTCAGTCATTCTTAGAGCATTTTCATTATTCCAATAATAATAATAAACAAAAAACAAAAAACAAAAAAACTCATCACCTCTCAATCTCTCTATGCTTCCCCTGCCGTACATAGCTGCTATTTTTTTCCTTCTCTCTAGTATATTTGCATTTATATCTTGTGAAAACAGTCTTAGACATGCAATATCACCCATATTCATGTTTTAACATGAGCTTTTAATGCCATACACAGTCCCATGTTACAGTTTTTAGCTTTCCTTCTAGTAATATATATGACCTTAGACTTTCCCTTTTAACCACTATCATACCCACACAATAGCACTGCTAGTTACAAACACCGTGATATGCTTTCATCATTTCTATTCATTTCCAAAGATTTACAAACAACCTTTTTACCAATTCTGCACAGATTAAACCTCAGCTTTCCATTCTCTAACCTCATTCTATTTTCTGGTGACTTATATTCTAATTATTAACTCCATGATTTTACACAATATATTTAGTTCATAATAGCACAATCATCCAGTATTTTTCCTTTTGTGTCTGGCTTGCTTCACTCAACATAATGTCCTCCAGGTTCCATCCATGTTGTCATATGCTTCATGACTTCAAACACATGGTGCTGGGAGAACTGGATATCCATATCCAAAAGAAAGAAAGAAGACCCCTATCTCATACCATTTACAAAAATTAACTCAGAATGGATCAAGGACCTATATATAAAATCAACAACCATAAAACTCCTAGAAGAAAGCGTAGGAAAACACCTTCAAAATCTTGTGGTAGGCAGTAGTTTCTTAAACCTTACACCCAAAGCATGAGCAACAAAAGGAAAAATAGATAAATGGGACCTCCTCAAAATTCAACACTTTTGCACTTCAAAGGACTTTGTCAAAAGGGTGAAAAGGCAGCCGACTCAAAGGGAAAAAAAAAAATTGGCAATCACATATCCGATAAGGGTTTACTATCTATGATATGCAAAGAGATCATACAATACAACAATAAAAAGACAAACAATCCAATTAAAAAATAGCAAAAGACTTGAAAAGACAATTGTTCGAAGAAGAAGTACAAATGGCCAAGAAACACATGAAAAAATATTCAACATCACTAGCAATTAGGGAAATGCAAATCAAAACTATAATGTGATATCATTTCACACCTATTAGACTGATTGCTATTAAAAAGTGAGAAAACTGTAAATGCTGGGGAGGAAGTGGAGAAATAGGAACGCTTATTCACTGTTGGTGTGAATGTAGGTACAGCCACTGTGGAGGATTGTTTGGCAGTTCCTCAGGACGTTGAATGTAGGCTTGCCATGTGACCCAGCAATACCATTACTAGGTATATATCCAGAAGAACTGAGAGCAGAGACACAAACAGACATCTGCACATCAATGTTTATAGCGATATTATTGATGATTGCCAAAAGTTGGAAACAACCTAGGTGTCCATCAACTGATGAATAGATAAACAAATTGTGGTGTATAAACACAATGGAATATTTTGTAGTGGTAAGAAGAAAACTATCATTTTTAATAACATTTTAATCCAGGAAAAAATCATGTTTTACATAATATTAGTGACATTTTCCATAAATGAAAAATACATTTTAAAAAGTACTATCAATTATGTTTCTGCAGTAAGATACAGATTTTGTTAGAATTTCAAATATATATGGCATATACATAGCATAATCATCAGAGGTATGACTGTGGCTATTGGTCATGCCAGTAGCTAAAATGTGAGTTATGTCAGGAAAAATCTAATTAGAAAGAGCAGATAGACAAATATTTGAAGGACTTGCTTAAGCAGAGTTGTGGATCAACCACTTCAGTTAATTATTTCATAAATCTCTAGAATCCCTAAATAATAAATTCAATCTACAAAATTCAGTTCAATATACCATTTATGCATCATCAAAAATATCCCAAAAGAATAGTTTAAAACCTATAATATATGGATTTTTATTTTGATTAAGCTGTCTCTCCTAATGGATTTTATTGCATTATTTAATATGTAGGTTTTATCTTAGCTATGGCCCCTTTTTCATATATCTATTTTTAATTTATCCCCAAAAATTTCTTGTAAAGTTTGATTACCTCAAAATGTATAAAGTTATCAGATAAAATATTTTCCCTAAACTATTTTGTATTGCTGTTTTTGGAACTCATTGCATCCACAGAAATAAAATCATGACCATTCTTTATGTTTTAGCAAGTTAGTTTTCCAAACTGTACAAATACTCAACTCATTAGCTCTCATTTTGAAGAAAGCAAAGATTATTCTGAGGAATTTTTCTCTGAAGCATCCTGAAAGCCACCTTTCTAGAGGAGGAGAAGTTTTATACATTCATGAAAATGCTCTTAATATTATTAAAACATGTGCTAATCTCTAAGCAAATGCAAATAAGAGAATGGGGGAAATTAATTGTCAATATTCTTTTCTTTTAATATAATTTTAGAGTCAACTCTCTCCTAATTAAATAGATGAAATCTTGAAATATGCCTGGAAATCTTTCAGAACATTTTTGTTTGTGTTTCTCAATACTTTTTCTCTGGTCAATGTCATGTTCTAAATATTTTATAAAAAGATTTTTCAAAAAGCCATTCAAACACTCAAAAACTGTATAATATTCCTAAATAAGGAAGTTGACAAATGTGTTGTTACCAGTCTAAATGTTTATTATTTTATACTTAATACATTATTTTCTTTCTTCGTGCCATACATTGTTTTAAGTATTATCTTATTCTGATGTTTCTCAGATTAATTTCCTCATTCCTGACCTCTTTTCTAAGCTTCATATCTTGTATGCAACAGAATATTTCACTTCTAATAGGTAGCTCAAATGTAAAATGCATAAAAACAAAAATATTAATTTCTACTGCCATCCCTGAACCACACCAATTCTTTCTCATTTCAAGAAAATAGCAGCAATCACCATCTAAAAGACATCTGGAAGATATCTTGGATTATTGTATTTCACCACTCATTTTCAAATTTGTTAGCAAGTTAAAAAATATTGAAGATCTATTCTCTTCTCTCCATTTCTACTATGATCACTTCTAGTCAGGGCTACTCCATTTACTGTTTGGACTATTTCATTGGCTTCCTTTTCAGAACCATTGCTTACACTCTTGAACTTCTAGAATCTATACTCCATGAAACAATCTTGAGTGTTTTTAAACATGTTAGTCAAATTAAATCACTTATCAATCAATTATATCGATTATTAGGGTTTTGTTTTTGTTTTTTTTAATCGGGAGGTCCTGGGGATTGAACCCAGGTCCCTCCATATGGGAGACGGACGCCCATCCATTACAGCCACATCCACCCTCATATTAGGGGATTTTAAAACCCTGCAGGACTTAGCACAAAATACTAGGCTCTATGTGACCTGTTCCATGTCTACATTTCTAACTTCATTTCCTTCCACTTCCCCACTTGTCCACTCTGTTCGAGCCACGAGGGTGAACCTTGTGCTTCTTAACCCACTGAAGGGATTCCTCTCTTAGGGTCTTTACACTAGTTATTGTTTCTGTCTGTGACGCTCTTCCACTTCATTCTTGCTTGAATGGCAACTCTTTGACATTCAGATGTCAATCTTATTTATCTTTTCCAAATCTATTTTTATTCTCTATATATTGAAATGATCTTACTCTTATATTCTTATGGCCCAATGCATATTAAACACAGAAAAAAACTAAATAAATTTTTTGGGGATTAGAATTATCTTGAAACAAGTATCCAATTCAATTTTGACTGAGATAACATCATTTGGTTAGATAAGTGTTATTTCAACTCTGAATTACTTGATAAAACTGTGAAGGTATCAAATAGGATATAGAGTTAAAATTGGGAGCACAAGCATTGTTTTAATAATACTGCTTTATGTGGTCATTATGGGAAATTATTGTTCCATTATTGCTACTCCTTGTTAAGTAATTTTGAGTTGGCTCCTTGTTCCAAGATATCTTTTAGGTATATTTTGACTTTTTCTTTGGGGGAAGAAATCACGTCATGATGACATTATCATATCATGGGTATATGGCATAAATCATCTTATCATACAATCTTATTGCAATTACAATCTTGTCTGGAAGACATTTTTTAAAAAAGATACTTAGATTACATAAATGTTACACAGAAAACATAGGGATTCCCATATGCCCCACTCCCCACATCTCCCACACCCTCCCACATAAGCAACATCCTTCATTAGTGTGGCACATACATTTCAATTGATAAACGCATCCTGGGGCATTGCCACTGAGCATGGACCATAGTTCACATTGTAGTCTACACTCTCTCCCATACTGTTCTGCATGTTATGGGACAATATAAAATGGCCTATATCTGTGGAAGACATTTTAGATGCATTATTCGTTTATTTATTTTATAATCTTTCACTTGCACTTGAAGGCTGGATTCTTATTTTTCTGCCACAGTAAAGGCATTATACTGTCCTTGTTTAATAATTTTTTCATTGCTTTCATTTCATTTTCCTCTTGGGAAAGAATTAAAATGTGGCAAATTTCTATAAGAGTTATCCATGGGTGTTATGGCAGCCTACATAAAGATAACATTTGACAAAGTTTAAATTCTTGAAGCTTGATGAAGAATTATATATATATGTGTGTGTGTGTGTATGTGTAAATATATAATTAGTAACAAAGCAAATATCCATTTCCATTGTAACAGACTTTGTGTTGGGTCTTGTTCTTCTGCTTCAGTTTCCTATTAAAGAAGAATTTTTATTGAATTTAAGCAAACCAGTAGAAAATATATATAGCCACTGGAATGTTGGAAATATTGCCCAGTACAGTAAAATCCTTGTGATATAATTAGACTACATTTTTAAGATTTCTTGATATATACTGTCCCACTATTTAAGTGTCTACTTGTATGATTTTCTTAAGTTTTGAATGTTCAATGTAAACTGAATGCTCTAGGCTTCCTGTTTTTGTGTCTTTACATTAAAGTGCATGTAGTAAAACAGGGATAATGACAGGAGTGAATGAGCAAAGTGAAAAGTGACAAACAGCTTAATGGTGATTAAAGTATATGCAAATTCTTTTTTATGTTTTAAAAATGTACCAAACACCTTCTCCAAGACTTTTTTTACTTTAATATAATATCAAAAATGATATAATAGTGCAGATTTAGATATTATAGATTTAGATATTTATTAACTGATACCTGTTTGCATTTGGCCCCAAGTTAGTCTGACTGCTTAACTTTTTTTTGGCTCTTTTGTATATATATTAAACTTTATTTTCAAAGATGTTTTAGATTTCAGAAAAGTTACATCAAAAGTATAAGGGATTCCCACATAACTCCCACTCCCCTTCCCACATCTTCCCCTATTAGTAACATCTTACAACTATGTGGTAGATTTGTTATAATTGATGAATAAATATTGAAGCATTGCTACTAACCAAGGTCTATAGTTTAATTTGTGGTTTACACTTAATTCCAATGCCCTAAAAATGCCCTGTGTTCCACCTATTATTCCCTCCTCCTCCCCTCAGAACCTCTGGTAACCAGAATCTTTATAACAATGTTACATGTTGTTCTATTACTACAATATTAATAAATTTACTTTGTCCATTGTTGCATTACCATCTTATGTTTGTTCATTCCTAACCCTTAAGGATTTTGGGATGATGATGCTCCCTCTGCCTCAGATTGAGATAGGGCTTAGATCTTATGGGACAGATGCAAGGAACTGTATTGCTTGCAATTGTAGATACTTCATGATTTTTGGGATGGGGGTTGTCCATCATCATTTGGCAGTTTTCCTAGGCAAGTCCAATGATCTAGAGAGTAGATGTTGGCCGCAACTCTTCTGAGATTCAAGGCTCAACTGGCATATGAACAGACCAAAGATCTAAGTCTTTGAGACATATACTTAATAGGTATAGTGCTAATTATAAGTTCAAGTAAAAGGGGTAGAAGAACAATGTGTAAGGAAATTATAAATGACTCTAACTCTGCTGCATTAAGGAAATAGGTTGTAATATACTTAAAGGTAAGGACCAGGAACAGGGTGCTGATTTCAAGGGATTATGCACTTTGCCTTAGTGTCTGGATGGTTCAGAGCCCTCAGGAGCACCCCTGTTAGAAGCTTTGCTCACGGTAGCAGCTAGTGAGAGCTGCCTGAAAAATGCATAAATGTAATCTCTGGGATGACCTCCTGACTCATTTTGAAATCTCTTAGCTGTAAAAACTCTTTTGTATTTGATGCTCCCCATTTTTGTCAAGGTCTTTTTCAAAATGCATCACTAGCTGGTGCTTGTT
This sequence comes from Cabassous unicinctus, assembly GCA_029593785.1. Taxonomy (NCBI): domain Eukaryota; kingdom Metazoa; phylum Chordata; class Mammalia; order Cingulata; family Chlamyphoridae; genus Cabassous; species Cabassous unicinctus. The sequence goes on along the minus strand of JAQZBX010010443.1, from coordinate 1,203 downwards.
ATTAATCCCTCAGTGCCAGGGAGGTTCATCCCTGGAAGTCATGTCCCATGCTGGGGGAAGGTAGTGTGTTTATTTGCTGAGTTGCCATAGAGAACAAAAAGGTTTTCCAGAGGTAACTCTTTGACAATAGTTATTATAAGGTTAAATTACAATTTTACAAGAATAAGGTTCATAGTTACATGCATTAATATTGAGGGCTTGGCATATTGGCCTGTTTTCTTTTATTAGGCACTGTCTATGTACTCGAGAGATTCTTGCCACTCTATTTGAGAAGATAGCAGGACTCCCCAGGATGGGAGTTTAATGTTTTGTTCTTTATTGTGTGGGTCTCCACCCACTGAGATAACACCCTATGACAAGATGAACACATTGATATTCCACAGAAGCATGCCCCAGGTGCAACCTTTCTCACCCATCACTGACACCTTGCACCAGTGCCATATTTACTGAAAGAACATTCCTACAATTGTATTTTCAACCATAGATCTCCACTTTCCAGGGTTCACCTGTTCCTTCTCCCAGGCCTCCTTCCAGTTTCAAGAATAGTTCAAACCACTCCCCCCACCCTGCTTACCCTCACACTCCAGCACCATTGACACCCCTCACATCCCTGCACCATCATAACACCTATCCACTGCCAAACTTATCTTTCACCTTACCATAGGTTCTGTGCAGACTTAGCATTTTCTCACCACTCTCTATTCCCTTTCTGTCACTTGATAGCCTATCTTCCAGACTCTGCTCAATAGCCTTAGGTCATATCAGTGAGGTCATGCAATATTTGTCCTTTAAGACTGTCTTACTTCATTCAACATAAAGTCTTTGAGATTCATCCATATTGTCATGTGTGTCAACACTTCATTCCTTCTTACAACTGAGTAATATTCCATTGTATGAATATACCACATTTTGCTTATCCATTCACCTGATGATAGACACTTGGGTTGCTTCCAGCTTTTGGCAATAGTGAATTAAGCTGCTGTGAACATTGGTGTGCATATATCAGTTTGTGTCCCTGCTTTCAATTATCCTGGGTATATACGCAGCAGTGGGATTGCTGGATTATATGGTAATTCTATAGTTAGTTTCCTAAGGAACCACCAAACTGTGCTCCAGAATGGCTGCACCATTCTACATTCCTGCCAGCAGTGGATGAGTGTTCCCATTCTTCCACATCTTCTCCAACACCTGTAGTTTTCTGTT
>JAQZBX010010442.1:0-44581 GCA_029593785.1 Cabassous unicinctus | reverse complement strand
ATAAATATGAACTTCGACCATGTGACCAGTTACAGAAACGAAGACTGTAATAGTCATGAACCCTTCTTCCATGTTTCATTATGAGTATGATTGTATATGTACACAAAACGAATTTCTTTGTTTTCTTCCCCAACCTTTTCCCCTATCATGAAAAGTTGTATTAATTCCATGGCATAATATTTAAGGATGTCAAGTTTAAAAGTGAATATTACCCAAGGACTTGCACCCTGTTCTGTGGGGAATTAATGTGTTTCCAGTTGTACGCAGGGGAGTTGAACATTGTTAGGTGGAAATATATATGTATGCTTGTCTGTTACTGTTTTTACTTAGAGACAAAGTATGGTTTAGGGTAATGTGTATGACTGCTGAGTTGACAAGGGGTGGACTGTGATGGTTAGGCTAATGTGTCAACTCGGCCAGATAATTGTGTCCAGGTGTTTGTTCCAGCAAGCACTGGGCTAATTGTAATACAAGAGCATTTATGGACTTCAATCACCAGTGAGTTTACTGCATGGATGGCTGATTACATCTGCAGCAATCAGGGAGATTACATCATCAATGGGTGGCGCTTTTATCCAATCAGTTTAATGACTTCAAAGGGAAAGTGATTTCAACATTCAGAGAATTTCCCAGCTCGTCGCTGGACAGACAACTTCTCCCAGAAACTCGTCAACGACCCTTCGTCGGACTTTCATCGGAGCCACTGGTTTGCAGCCTGCCTGCGGAACCTGGACATGTGCATCCCCACGGTTGCATGAGAGATACTTTTAAAATCTCATATTATCGACAGATATCTCCTGTTGATTCTGTTTCCCGAAAGAACCCTGACTAATACACTTGGGGTTTAATTTGTTCTTCTACTAGTTTCTTGAGGTAGACATTTAGATTATTGATTTGGAGACCATTCTTATTTTCTAACTTAAGCACTTAATGGCACATATTTTCCTCTAAGCTTTAGCTTCATCCAATGGATTTTTGATATGTTGTGTTTTAATTTTCATTTGTTTTGAAATATTTTATAATTTCCCTTGCAATATTTTCTTTGACTTGTGGATTATTTATATTTGTGTCATTTAATTTCCAAATATTAAATGTAGAGATTTCCTTCTATATTTTTCTCCAGAACTTTTCTAATTTTAGCTCACACATTTAGGTCTGTGATTCATTTCAAACTAAGTTTTACCTGTGTTTTAAAGTTAGAGTCAGGTTAATTTTTCTGCATTTATAGATCTAATTGTCCAGCACCACTGTTGAGAGGGCTAGCCTTTTCCCATTGAGTCCTTGCATGCCTGTAATTTTTTACTGTATTTCAGACATAATGATTTTGACTGAGATGTGATTTAAAGTCTCCTGCTGGAGCTCCCTCTCAATTAGAGGTGGAATGGACATCACCATCCCAGAATCCTTAGGATTGGGGAACAAACTATGGACACAAGTAGATTTACTGGTATTCTACTATAGACTCATTGTGATTCTAGCAATGGAAAAAATTATATCATTGATGTGGAGGCAGTGGCCACTGGAGGTTCTAAGGGCAGCAAGAGGGAAAAGCAGGTGTAATTCAGGGGCATTTTCGGAACTTGGGAATTGTCCTGAATGACATTGCAATGACAGATACAGGCCATTATATATCTTGTCATAACTTATAAAATTGTGCAGGAGAGAGTGTAAACTACAATGTAAACTATAATCTGTGCTTAGTGGCAGTACTCCAAAATGTGTTCATCAATTGCAATGAATGTACCACACTAATGAAGGATGTTGTTAATGTGGAAAAGTGTGGGAAATGTGGGGATCAGAGCATGTGGGAATCACCAGTATTTTTCCTGTAACATTTATGTAATCTAAGTTTTTTTTTAATTAAAAAATTAAAAAAAATGTCTCCTGCTAGAATAGATTACTATATATATTTTTGCGGTTTTTATTTTAATTTTTTTATATTTAAAGGCAGTTTTTTCTTTCCTATTTATTTATTTATTTTTATTAAAGAAGTTTATGTATATAGAAAAGCCATGCATAACATACAGAGCTCCCACACACCACTCTATTATTAATACCTTGCATTAGTATGGTACATTTGTTACAATTCATGAAAGAACTTACTAACTATATGTTAACTATAGTCCATTGTTTACAAAAGTGTCCACTGTTTGTGTTGTACAGTTATGTTTGTTTTTTTAAAAAATTATTCCAGTAACATATATACAACCTAAAATATCCTCTTTTAGCCACATTCAGATATATAATTCAGTGTTATTAATTATGTTCATGATGTTGTGTATCTAATTTGTTTCTGTAGCTGTGGTACATGATTGCCTTTGTTTGTTGTCAGCTCTCCAAGTGACATTATATAAATGTAAAACATGATTACAAGTTTTGCTTTTATGTTTCTTACTATTTTAATATTTTTTTCTTCTTTCTAGTGCTCTAAATTGCTTAACCTTTCGGTAGAAATCAACAAGGTCTTTTTATAACTTTCAAAATACCAAAATAAGGAGATACATTTTATAATGGCACTGTCCAAAGAAAACTTTTGCTTTTCACTTAGAAACAGACATAAAGACCATCATTTTATTCCTTAAGGTTTTTTTTTCCTCTACAGTAATATGCAAGCATATGAGAAAGATTTCTTTCTTTTTTTTTTTTTTTTTATCTTTTTTTTCTTTTTGAGGTGCTGGTGCCAGGGACTGAACCTGGAACCTCGTACATGGGAAGCCGGTGCCCAACCACTGTGCTACATTGGTTCCCCTGAGTTACTTTTTCATTTGTTTATTTGTTTTGTTTTGTTTTTAGGAGGTACTGGAGATTGAACCCAGGACCTTGTAAGCGGGAAGGAGGTGCTCAATCACTTGAGCTACATCTGCTCCTATGAGAAAACATTTTATGTAGCTTTGATCCTGCTAAATAAGAAGTAAAACAATTTAATATGTCCATGTTATTAAACATTATGGGGACTTTATGAATTTTGATGCCATGCTATTTAGTGCATACATATTTACGACATGTTGATCGTCATTGTGGATTTAATTCTTTGTAATTATAAGTGAACTTCTTTGTTTCCTTTAGCACTTTTAGCCTTGAATTTAAATTTGTTTTATATGAATATTAATGACCCCTACTTCCTTTTTGTTTGTATTTGATTGACATATTTTTGCTATTGCTTTAGTTTCAAGTTTAAATCATTTATTTCTAGATATTTTTGTGTGTGGCATATAATTTTTGATCCAATTGGAGTCTTTTCCTTCTATTTTGGTGGTTATACACCATTTACATTCATTGACATTAAGATATGTTTAATGTTAGATCTTAATTTGTTTTGTTTGTTTTGGACACTTTTTTGTTGTCTATCTTTTTTCCATATAGATTGTCTTTGTTTACTTTTGCTTGTCATTATTTTCCTTTGGCTAGCTTGAAAGCTTATAGCTATCAAGTGCTTATGATATATAGCTCTTTGTCAATATTCCTTCTCTCCTCTACTATTTTAGCATGAAATTATTAAGTTTTGAGAATTAGTTAAGCTTTCTGGCCAACTATTTGATAAAAATTGATGTAAGGAAAGGACCAAGGATGTGAGCAGAGTCATAGGAAGCTTTGTTTTTTTTTTCTTCAAAGATTTATTTATTTATTTATTTATCCCCCCCTTGCTGCTTGTGCTTGCTGTGTCCATTCGCTGTGTGTTTTCTCCGTGTCTGCTTATCTCCCCCTTGCTGTGAGGTCCTGCTGCATCAGCCCACCACGCCGCGTGGGCTGGCCTGCCCTCACAAGGACGCCCCAGGAAGTGAACCCGGGGCCTCCCATATGGTAAACGGGAACTGTATCCACTGAGCCACACCCGCTTCCCAGGAAGCTTTGATTTAGATACGTTGACTAACAAACTTCATCAACTCTGCAACATGCTTTGCCTTGAGGCTATATCCTTACTCAGTTTCCCTCTTTTTCACTATTTTACATATAGCAATATGCCTGTTTGTCTTGCAGTAAAGTCCCATTTTTCCACAGTATTTATTTATTTATTTATTTATTTATTTATTTATTTATGTTCACCGAAAGTACTTATTCATTTTTCTTCAGCACACTCTGATCAGTAACTGCAAAACTGTTTACCATCACCATTATCTTTCCTCCATCTTGCCACACCAGTAGTCCGTTTCTTATAAAGATGGCATGGAATGACTTCAAATTTACTCATCTAGCATCATCTTCCCTGTTACTACAGAAGTTGAAATAAGTCAAAGAAAGCTGTTTCTGCAGTTCCCCTCTTCATCACAGACCCACATCCCTGGACCTTGCCTTTCTACATAAACAATCTTTGTTTTGGCTTTCAAATTGATGCCAAAATTCTAGAGAACTCTACATGTTGCCAAAAATCTATCAAGATAAGTTTCTACGCTCACTAATCTCCCACAATTTGGGTTCTTTTGTTAATAATTTATCATTTGAAGTTGTATATATTAGTTTACTTAAAGATAGCGTTTTCTGCTCTATTTTAATTTTTGGTCATTTTCCTTTGCTTTCAGAATAGAGTTGAGGTTGAAGTGCCTTTATTTCACCAACTTAAGCCATAACAGGAGAGGGTATTTCTTTCCCATTTTGTATTCTGTTCAAGAAGTATTTTTTAAAATAGTTTTGCAATAATTATAAATTTGGTATCAATTTCCTTTTTAGGAAAACACTGTTGGAATTTTATTTTAAGCCAATAGATTCTGCGGTGCTATCTTTCCAGAAGGTCAGAGGCATGGGACAGATGTATAGTTTCTCTCAGAGTCAGGCTGAAAAATACTAGCTGAAAAGATATAACCCTTGGCTCAAGAAAGTCATCCTTGAGAAATAAAGAATGACCTTGGAGATGGAGATTTTGGAGAACCAGTTCCTTAATCTTCTTCCAGATTAAGTCCAAGAAGGAATCTGGCAGCTGATGTCACTCTAAAGATAAGCATGCTTCATGTCACAGTGTGCTGTGGTGGTGATATAAGGATATATTACTGGCCCCTAAGAATAGAAATGCATTATTTATACGGCCATAGGTAAAAATTGGTAGATACAGAAATAGTGATCTTCTCTGCCCCCTGTTAAATGGGCAATTCCCAACAAACCAGGGCTTCCCCAGGTCAGAGCCAAGAAGCATTTATTGATTATCTATTATATACCCAAGCACACTGAGAAATAAGGCCGATTAGCTCTGGAAGGGAATGAAGCAGATGCAATAAGAGAGGAACACATAGGAACTTCTGAGAAATTATATTGTTCAATTTCTTGTTCATGGTGGTATGTCCATTTAAAAAAAAATAATTTCTTTAAACCATACACATTTGTTTGCCTACAACTTCTTTGTACCAGAAAGGATAAAGAATTACTGTAAAATTTATAGGAGGATGTCAAAAGGACACAGGAACCAATGAAGAAGCATCCAGTGGCCAAATCTGGCATAATTTGAGTGATAATAAATATGTATTCTTTATTTCATACTAAATGAAGTTAAAAGAAAAAAAGTACTCATCATGCTATCATTCAGAAATGAACAATTGATATTTTATCATACATATTTAATAATTTTGATGAACATATTTATATTACTCTTCTATACCTGTTCCTGTATCTATAGCTATAGTGAACTAGTGTCTTTTTAAAAAGCACGTTCACACTATAAATGTTTTTTTGCAAACAACTTTTTTAAAGCATTTTATGTTAACAATTGTGTATTGAAGTTGATCACATAAAAAAAGTTAGCATAATGTGCAGTTCAATGAATTATTACTGAGTGAATTCACATGTGCAATCAACATCTGGCCGAGAAATAGAACAGTGACAGCACCTACAAGCCTTCTTTGTGGTCCCTCCAATCACAATGTCTCTTCATAAACTCCAGAGATAATAAGTTCCTTTACAAATAATACTATAAATTTTCTTTACTGTTTTTATTGAATCTTATTTAAATCAAATAATAAATTGTATATTCTTGCATAATCTGGCTTCTTATATTGAGCATTATGTTTGCAAGATTCATCCATATTGTTGCGTGTAGTAGTTCATTAACTTTCTTTGTTATATGGAAGTCCATTGCATGAATATGCCTCAATTTATTCATTCTACTACTAATGGGCATTTGGGTTGTTTTTAATTTGGGATTATTAGAGATGATGGTGCCAAAGATATTCTTTTTCATGTTTCTTGGTGCACATGAGCTTCCATTTCTTTTGCATATATAGTTAAGAATGGAAATGCTGGGTCATACTGTATGCAGACTTTCAACTTTTATGAACAGAAGCACAAATGTTCTCCAAGTTTACTCTCACTAACAATGTATTAGAATTTCTGTCGTTCCACATACTTGCCAAGAATTTTATCTTCAATTTTTAAAATTTTTATCATTTTTTGGTGGGGCAAGAAGAGTGATAAGGGAAGTAGTGGTATCATGGTATCATGGTTTTGATTTTTCACTAATTAGAATGAGATTCAGCATCCTTTTATACATTTATAAGCCCTGTAGATATCCTCTTTGGGAAAAGTCTGTTCAAGTATTTTGCTCATTTTTCTATTGGGTTGTCTGTTTTTCTTTTTTATTGATTCATAGGAGTTTTTTATGTATTACTAATATTGAACCTTCATTCAATATCTATGTTGTATATATCTTTTCCTACTCTTTATTTTTCACTGTCTTAACAGAGTGGGTCTTTTAAAAATATACATATAATAACAATAACTGCTCTTGCTTGCTTGGTGGAAAACAGTAGCATCAGGGCAAGGATGTGCTCATAGAGGCCTGTAGGGGGAACTTCCTGGGGGGAGGGGAGTGGGTGGATGCCCTGCGCACAGGTTTGTCCGCTAGCAACACCCCACTGTTCCCTACCCCAGACCCTGCCCTGATCACCTCCAGCCTCATCTTCCTGGCTGACCCCTGAGAGGGACTTTTTTTTTTTTTTTAATTACTTGTAGTCTTATTTATTTATTTATTTACTTATTTACTTACTTACTTACTTACTTATTTATTCCCCCGTCTTGCCGCTTGTGCTCACTGTCTGCTTTCTCTGTCCATTTGCTCCGTGTTTCCTCTGTGTCTGCTTGTCTCCCTTTGTTGAGCCATCTTGCTGCACCGGCTCTCCATGGGCGCGGGCCAGCTTGCCCTCCCCAGGAGGCCCCAGGGAACCGAACCCAGGGCCTCCTATATAGCAGACGGGAGCCCAACTACTTGAGCCACATCCACTTCCCCTGAGAGAGAATTTTAGTGAACATAAATTTTAATTTTAATATTGCCTAATTTATCAATTTTTGTGGGTGGTGCACTTTATGCCCTGTTTAAGAAACTGTTTCCTACTTTGTGATTTGAAGATATTGTATTATGGTACATTTTAGGAGCTTTGTTGTTTTAGATGTCTGGTTTAGATACTTTTTATAATATACCTGAAATTGATTTTTGTTTGTGGTATGAGTTAGAGACTGTATTAGGATTCTCCAGGGAAACAGAACCAACTGGATATAAATGTATACACACACACACACACACACACACACACACACACATTATAATGGAATTTAGGAATTTTCTCATTTGTCTGTGAGGATTGGCAAGACCAAATTCCTTAGGGCAGGCCACAAGCTAGGACCTCTGATGAATTCCCCAGGAGAAACTGGCTTGCTGAAGTAGAGATGGAAGTTCTTTCTGATTGCTTAAAGCATCAATTCTGCCTTGAAGGTCTTCAACTGATTGCTGAAGACAATCTTCTTTGCTGAGTATAGATGTAATCAGTCACAGATGCAATCAACTGGCTGTTGATTTAGTCCATGAACTATCCGTACAGTTAAGAATCAGGCCAGTGCTTTCTTGACCAAACAACTGGATACCATACCCTAGCCAAGTTGGCACATGAACTTAACCATCACAGAGATCAAATTTCACTTTCCACCCAACAAATATTCAGCTGAATCAGCTACATTTATTGAAAGAATCTGGCCTTTCTCTATAGCTTGCAAAGACCATTGCCATGAATATACATCTCTCTTTCCGAACTCACTATTCTCCTATATTGATCTACCTATTTATCTTTGACCAATATCACACTCTTGTAATTTTTATAACTTTGTAATAAGTATTTATATCTGATAGAGCAAAGAGCCAACAGCTCCTTTTTTTTTTTTTCAAGAAAAGAAATTTCCTTAAAAAGTACTTTTAGAATTTGATTTGGATTGCAATATATATATATAAAGATGGGGAGAAATCAAATTGTCACAATATTGAGTTAATGAACATGATATAAACTTCTTTATTTAAGTCTGTTTTAGTTTTTCAAGCTTTATTGCTTTGTGTATAGAGGCCTTTATGCTTTTTATTAATGTTTTTTTCTCAGTATCATATTATTGATGCTGCCATAATTGGTATCTTCTTGTTAAACTACATTTCCCAGTTTTTGCTTGTATATAGAAAAATAATTTGTTAACCTTGTAAGCAGATAACTTTTTTATTTGGTTAGTATATCAAAGAATTTGATGCAAATAATTGCAGTTTTGTTTATTCTTTTCCAATACATATACCATTGTTTACTAAGTTAATTGCACTGGCAAGTTCTAGCACAACTTTGAAAATAAACGGTGGTAGCAAATTCTGCAATAAAAGGAACCAAGACTTCTTGAAGAAATGGCTGATTTCAGGGATGGGGAAGATAATTACAAGTTGAACCTGGAGTTTCTTTTTTTTTGACACAAGCAAAAAGTGCTCACAAATGATAGGAAGGTTACAAAGGGTTCAGGAGCCAACTTGAAGGAATTCTCAAATTCCTTCTGGGAAATTTGAGTGATAAATTCATAATGATAGTGATGAATTATAACCCACAGAATAAAATACATATTCATAGCTTTATACAATAGAATCTAAACAATAAATGTAGTAGAATTGATAGAAACAGAAAATCACCACTTGGCAAACAATTTATTAATAATTGTAACAGGGAAGAATCATCAATAGGTGCTAAAATTAATGACTGAAAGTGTAATGAGAAAGAGGCTATTAGCATAGTCTCAAAGTAGCTCCTCACAAGATATGCATGAAGTTAAAAAGTCTGGCAGATGCTACCTTAACCAAGTGATCAGTTAACATCACCTGTAATAAAACATATCAACAGTATATATCTTCCTGATACAATGCATGAAGAGGAGCACACCATCACTTCTGTGTTGTTCTTGCCAAAAAAAAAAAAAAAAAAAAAAAAAAAAAAAAAAAATGCATAACATAAATTTAAACATTAAGAACCCAAGAAAAAGCCAAATTGAGGGACAGTTTATGAAATAACTTGCCAATATTCTTCAAAAGTGTCAAAGCCTTGAAAGATGGAGGAACTGCCCAGATTGGAGGAGACTAAAGAGAAACGACAACTAAATCCAATATGTTATCCTGGATTGGATCTCAGACTAGAGAAAAGACGTTTGTGGGACGAATGGTAAAATTTGAATAGGACCTACAGATTAGTTAGTTGTATCAAATTTAATAATCTTATCCTTGTTTTGATCCTTGTGTATATGGTTAACATATGGGGAAGCTGGATGAAGAGTAGTTGGGAACTCTGCTATTTTTGCAACGATTTTTAAGTCTAGAATTATTTCAAAGTGAAAAATAATATATGTACATATAAAATATATACATATATCATGTATATTATGTATTAATATATTATATATAATTTGATAATATCTGCCTTTTGATTGGGTGTTTTTATCATTTACATTTAATATGATTATGATAATTATGTTTACATGTACTATCTTGTGATTTATTTTTATATTTGTCTCATCTATTCATTGTTTCCTATTACCTCTCTTATACCTTTTTGGATTAAGTACTTTTTATGATTCCATTTAATATCCTTTTTTGACTTATTAACTTTTTTTGTGTGGTTGCTTTAGGGTTTATACTATATATCTTTAACTTATTACTGTCTATCTTAAAGTTATATTTTACAAATTCATGTAAAAGAAACTTACAACACTATGCTTACATTTCCCCCTCCCTGCCATTGCATTATTGTTATGAATTTTACTCTTAACTATGTTATAAATCCCACAGTATATTGTAATTATTTTTTGCTTTAAATGATCAATTATCTTTTAAAGAAATTTTTAAAATATGAAACAATGCCTTTATATTTGCTCATATATTTGCCATTTTTGTTGCTTCTCAGTTCTTTGTTTGGATCCAGTTTTTATTCTTGTATCAATATCCTTCTTCCTGAAGAATTCCTTTTAATATATTTTTTAATAGTTTGGATATGCTTATGAGTAATTATTTCATCTTTTGCATGTTTGAAAAAGTCTTTATGTTGTCTTTTTGGAGATATATTCACTAGGTATAGAATTCTAGGTTGATAGAATTTTTTTTGCCTTTAGGATTTTAAAGATATTTCATTTTTATCTTATGACATTTATTGTTAATGACAAGAAGTCTGTTGTCATTTATCCTTTATTCCTCTATATGTATTGTGTCTTTTTTCTCTGAACAGCCTTTCAATTTTTTAAAAGATTTTTTTCTTTGTCACTGGTTTGAAGAAATTTGATTATGATTGGTTTCATTTTATTCATGATTTTTGTGCTTGTGGCACATGGGGATTAGCAGATCTCTGATTTATAGTTGCTGTTTTTTTAATTTGGAGTTTTTCATTCCTTATTCTTTCAAATATTTGTTCTCCCACTCTCTTGCCTCTCCTTTGGAGCATCCAAATACACATATGTTAGGCTGCTTAAAGTTGTCCCACAGCTCACTGATGCTTTGTTCATTTTATTTCAGTTTTTTAAAAAAAAATCTCTATGTTTAATTTTGGACATTTTCTATTCCTATGTTTTCAAATTCATTATTTTTTCTTCTGCAGGGTTTAATCTGCTGTTAATCCCATTGACTTTATTTTCCTAGACATAGTATTTTCATTTATTTAGTGTAATTTGGGGCTTTTTTAAAAAAAATCTCATTCCTGCACTATTTAACATGCTCAATCTTTCTTTTACCTTCTTGGACATATGGAATATAGTTGTAGTAACTGTTTTAATGTCCTCGACTACTGATTCTGTCATTTGCTTGATTTCTGAGTCTGTTTCTATTCAATATGTTTTCCTCCTTGCTGTATTTTCTTGCTGCTTTGCATGCTTGATAATTTCTCTCTATTGAATGCCACATGTTTTTAATTTTATTCCTTTTTTATCTCAAAATTTTTTCCTGGGATGTAATTAAATTATTTGTAGGTAGTGTGATCCTTTTGAGGCTAGTTTGGTGGGCTCAGAGCATCATTTAGTCTAATAACAGTGGAGAACTCTATCCAATGTCTTCCCTGTGAATTACAGTGTTTTTCCCATTGTGGCTGATTATTTCTAGCCCTGTGTGAGTTGTAAGGATCGCTTCCCCGTACATTTCAGGTGGTCCTGGACTCCGGTTATATCTTCACATACATGAAGTAAACAGTACTCAGCTGATGTCTCAAGAAAGACCCTTTGGAAATCCACAGAACTCACTGGGTGTGTAGCTCTGTCCTCTCCAACACTCTTTACTGCAAACTCTAGTTTCCTTGATCTCCCCAGACTCCCAACTCTATTCTTTAATTTAGGGACACCCCTGGGCTCCAACTGGGTTTCCCCTCCCTGTGTTGTAGCCTGGAAACTCTGTCTGCTTAGAAAGCTGGATCACTTATGGAACTCACCCAATTTGTTTCCCCTATCTCAGAAATCATTGTCTTGTGCTGTCTAAAGTCCAAGGTCCAAAAATCATTATTTCATATATTTTGTTTGATTTTTTACTTATTTCAGAAGATAGAGTAAATTCATTTCCTGTTTCCTCCATTTTGGTCTGAAGTGGAAGTCCCTCCTTATTTTTTGTGATAATTCAATTAATTTTTTCTCTGAATGTATTATATCATTTTTCTCTAGCTGCTTTCAATATTTTCCCTTTATCTTTCCTTTTCAGAAGATTGACTTAAAAATCCCTACACATGGTTTTCTTTGTTTTCAGTTTAGGTTCTTTTGAGCTTGAATCTATAAATTTTTGTCTATTACCAAATTTGGGAAATTGTTGGCCATTATTTCTTCAAATATTTTTTCTTCTCCATATTTTTTTTTCTATTTTTCTGGGACTCCATTTGCACCTGTTAGAACTTTTGATATTATGCCACATGTCCCTGAAGTTCTGTTAAAATAATTTTTACATGTGTCAATCTTTTTTTCCTCTTTTCCCTTCATATTGGACAATTTCTAGTGAACTATTGTCAAGTTCATTGATTCTTTTTCTCTTCCATATCCACTCTGCAATTAGGCTCATCCAGTAAATTTTAAAAAAGGATATTGTATTTCTAAGTGCTGAAATTTTTATTTCTTTTTTTATAGTAAATCAAATCTTTAATAAAAATATAAAGCTTCTAACACTTGTGGTGCTTGAAGCTAGCATATCAGTCAACATTGTTTAATGTTCAATAGACCTCAGAATATTTATTTTTATTTCTCTTCTGATATTTCCTATCTTTTATTTTTCATTATAAGTGTATTTTCCTTTAACTCATTGGTCATAGCTACAACTGCATTAGCCCTCATCTAATCATTCCAACCCCTGGGTTATCTCAGAGTTAGCTTCTGTTGATTGTCTTTTCCCTAAGAATGAATCACATCTTCCTTTTTTTAATCTGTCAAGTAATTTTTGATAGTACCCAGGAGATTGTCAATGTTATATTTTGAGGACTCTGGGTTGTGTTATCTTCCTTTTGAAGCGTGTTGATATTTTTCTTTTATCAGACAATTAATTTAATTAGAGTCCAACTGACTTACCTGTGGTGAGTGGCAGCCCAATCTCAATCAGTTATTTTATCTTTAGCTGAACTGCTTGTGTTTGCCCTGCTTATACGTGGTTAAGATGCCATCCAGATATTAGACAGAGTTTTAAGTTAGCGTTTGGGGAACTCCTTCTCCGACTCCCTCCTTTCCAGGATTCTCCCCTCACTCTCCAGTAGCCATGGTTGTTCCTGTCTCTCCCTGGTCCCTCAGGCCAGAGAGACAGCCAACTTTCTTTCAGAGTTTCAACTACCCTGTACTGACACTCTTAAGCCAGAGTTACAAAAATGGAAATCTCAAGCTTGCCAATCTCTTCCTCCATATTTTGGCTTCTTTCCAAAATCTGCTTGCTTTTGTCACTCTCTATAGTCCTCAAGATTTTGTGTGTTGACCAGAATTTATAATTGTTATCTCCAGGACAGTTGGCCTGTTAAGAGCCTGTTCTATCATACCCAAGATGAGTCATTAAAATTGAACAAGGTGCTCCCCCATTTGCAAAGGCATAGAGAAATGAAACAGAATGGTGAGTTTAAAAAAACATCATGAAGTTTGTAGTAACTGAAGCAAAAGTTATTTTGTGGGCAGTAATTGAAGTTGACATGGTGAAGACAGACCAGGGTTGAAGCTTGAAGGACCTACTTTTTTGGCTAAGGGGGTTGAATTTAATTCTTCCTGAAAAAGAGAATGTCTAAATGACTGGAGGTTTATAAAGGAAAGAATAGCTTGATCATATTTGTGTTTTAGAAATAACACTCAAGCATCAATATACAAAAAATATTGGAAACATCAAGGAAAAATGTTCCATAGTAATTTATTCCATTAAAAAATGAGAATGAGACAATAAATTACTTAATAGAGAGTATATCCAATTCTGTGTTAGAGAAGATACTGGCATAATATATTTACTGAATAAAAGCTGTATGTATATCCCCCACACACACACATACACACATACCCACTCAGTATTCACTCAAAGGGTAGATTGATTTCTTTTCCAATCTGCTCAACTTAAAAAAAATGAACAGGGGTCTTTGAAGTTTGCTTATGTGTGCCATTTAAAGGCAAAATTATCAATGATCACTCAAAATCAACCAGCAATTTTATAAACTCAAGAGTTTTAGCCAAAAATGTTTGCTCAATGCTATATTTTCTACTCTATAGTTGAAACTGAAAGCTGGAATCAGGAATTAGAATAATCTTTTGAACATAATGATGAAAGTAATAGAGGGGAAATTTCTGAAACACAGGCATTTGACACTCCTAATAATGGTAAAATGTTACAATGGTGGAAAGGAGAAAGGCATTAACATTTAGCAAACACGTGTTATAGGCCCAAGTCCAGGCCATGATTCTATGTTATCTCATTTAATCTTTCCAGTAATTGTGTGAGGTGGGTATTTATAAATGAGGAAATTGAGGCCTAGAGTGTTAAGGTTACTTTTCTGAGATTTTGCATGATTCATTCTCAGGGTGTTCTGATTTCAGAAGCTAATCCTTTTAATACTAATGTGGAAATACAGAAGCAAAGGCAGAAAATGGAACAATCACACAAATCCTTACTGAAAAACTTCTCTTACTGACTTTTTTTTTTTTTTTTTTTGAGGTACCAAGGGCTAGGGATTGAACACGGGGCCTTGTATGTGAAAAGCAGACACTCAACCATTGAGCCATATTGGCTCCCCTGAGTTGGTTTTTTCATTTGGTTTGCTTGTTGCTTGTTTTTGGTTTTTTTAGGAGACACTGGAAACTGAACCCGGGACCTCCCATGTGGGAAAGCACGTGCTCAACTGCTTGAGCTACATCTGCTCCCTCTTAATGTATATTAATTATATTTTTACACAGAACTTTTTGTATATATGAAAGTTTTGAGTCAAGAGCTTTGAGTATTTAAGCAAAAGATTTCAGCCCAAATTCTTTCTTCTAGGAGTGATTTGGCTAACATGAAGGCAGGAATTCTATTCCTCCTTCCCACTCTGGGTACATCGCTCCCCAAACTACTCATATGGCCTAAAACAGTGACCTTACATGATAAAGAAGGACCAATTTTTAGGGAAAGGAGTGTAAAAAGAAGCCATTTTCTACTTTGGTATTCAAATAAGCTAAGTATTATTCACTCTAATTATTAGGTGTGTGATATTGGGCCCATTGCATGAATTTTATGAATCCCAGTTTTCTCATTTGCAAAATTAAGCATTTTTTGAGTGACTTTATGTACCAGTGTCCTGAAGTAGCTCACTATCTACCTTTTCACAAGTTGGTAAAAAGGTCTCTGTTCAAAGGCCTCTTGTCCTAACTGCTCTTTATGGGTATGTTCCTAGTACTTGGTTTATTCCCTCCCCTTGCTTCCATGTGCTTTTATCCTTCATGCCTTTAGAGAAAACAGAATAACTTGAACCATCTGACACTTTAAAAATAAGAGATTTATTCATTGCAATCACAAAGATATTGATTGCTACAATGATGCTCTATCTGTCAGCTGGAAGTCAGGTCCCAGTTTTGCTCAGTGGGCTGAGTGTCCCCAACCTCTTTTTCTTCTGTTCCAGCTGCTTGCTTCTCTTAGGGCTAGCAGTCAGCTCCTAGGAAAGGAAAATTACAGGGTGGAACTCTGTGGGTTCTGTGACACATAGATCTATTTTTTCTGAATGAGGTAACAGGCAAGTGAAACCAACATGGGAATTCAAACTCTCAGAGGACAGTTTTACCGTTCATTCATTCATTCATTCAACCCTTATTAAATATTAAATTGACTGCACACTATATACTGAGAACTTTAACAGGTACTAAGAATCAGCAGGAGACAAAAGAGGAAAACCTACTCTCATGAAGCTTGTATTTTAGTAAGTTATAGTAGATAAAAGATACTGAGGGCAAGATGTGCTAGGCATTTTCCCAGGGGCTTTACATGTATTACCTCACTATCCTAATAACCCCATAAGGTAGACACTTTTGATAGCTCTTTTTTTACAGAAGAAAGTGAAGGCCAAAAAAGTTAAGGAACTTATCTAAGGCCACCCACATAGAAAGAGGCAGAGTTGGGATTGAAGCCAGGCAGCCTGATTTGAGTCCATGCTCTCATAATGCGCTTATTCAGCACCATCCTAAAACACGGTAAGGAATGCAAAGATGAATCAGCATGGATCCTTCAAGCAGCTCACCATCTAGTAGAATAGATCAGCAAAACTGACAATTATAACTCAATATAGGAAATGAATGTCACTAGAGAAGCACAGAAACAAGGTAGGGATAAGTCTAGAAGGGACCATAGCTAATTGAAGTTTTCAGGGAAGCCTTCGTGACTTAGCTTTGGCCATGTGGAGATGAAGAAGGAAGAAAATAAGGACAAGCATGAGTTATGGCACAGAAATTGAAAGCACAATATACAGGTCAGTTTGACTGAAGGATAGGGAACGAAAAGGGGATTAGTGGTAATTAAAGGTATAAAGATGAACAGAGTTGCAACCCTCCTACATAGAAAGTTGTCAAATTGTGATCCACAGTATAGTGAAATACTACTGCTACCAAGTAGTGTTTATTGCAGGAACCTAAAAATTCTTTAACCATTTGAAAATTTATTATATAATCATATCAAATTCCTAAAGTACATTTCATAAAAGTCCACATCCATATCAGACTAAAACAAAGACAAGAAAACAAAAGAAACTCTTAGTAATATAGGTATATCAGGTTATATTCTTGTTTTAGTTTCCTAGGCTGCTTAAAGCAAATACCATGAAACGGTTCGGCTGAAACAATGGGAATTTATTAGCTTACAATTTCGAGGTTGAGGAATATGTCCAAATCAAGATATCATCAGACAATGTTTTCTCCCTGAAGATCAGCAGCCAGCAGTCCTGGACTCCTCTCTCACATGGCAATGTATATGGTGGCATCTCCTGGTTGCCATCTCCCCTCTTTTGCAGGTTTTATTGCTTTCAGCTTCTGGCTTTCTCTCTCTTCTGTGGCGCTCTCTCTCTCTCTCTCTCTCTCTCTCTCTCTCTCTCTCTCTCTCTCTCTCCATACTCATCCATTTATAAAGGACTCCAGGAAGAGGATTAAGACCCAGCCTGGACTATGCCTTAATTGACATAACCTAATCAAAAGGTCCTGCCTACAATAAGTTCAAACCCACAAGAATGGATTAGCTCTAAGGGCTTGATTTTTCTGGGGCCCATAAAAGCTTCCAGCAACCACACAGTTTAATAGACAGATTTTAAAATGAACAGTAGGGGTTAAATGTAGGGTCAACTGCAAACTATATTTGAGAAAAATAACAGGGGGACTGCATTGGATATTTATATATTTTTATGGCTTACACTAATCCTCGATTGAAATGTCTTTCAAGGCATGGAGCTGATGATTAAGGAAAGGGTCCTGTAAAGCCTCTGGTGGTGGTAGCAGAGAAGAGTTGCAGTGAAAGCCAGACTTGTCCTTTCTGGATGCCTGACATTTCTATCCTAGCTTCATGTGTGACACTGCTCAATGGCCTTAGTAGCCTAACTGTTGTCATTTCTATTCATGGTTTCCAAGTGTTGATGTTGAGTGTGAAGGGATTTTCACTCCTCTGTGGAAAAAATGAGAAAAATAAAGGAAATATAGTGTTCTTCATAACACTAAACTTATTCAATAAAGAATTACCCTTATTCTGAGATTTTGTTCATCTTAGATTTTGGTGTTTGAAATGTTCTTCTGTGAAACAATGGATGTGTTTTAGAAATATTCTTTATTACTAAATGTTAATCTACTAATTTGGAAAAATAAAAAGTTGAAAACTTTGTGTCAGTTCAGCTTATTTTTCTTTTCTTTTAATAGCATTCATATACACATACACACACAATTCCCAAGCCTATGTAATCATTGGTCTATAGTGAGCATCTTGATATGGGGTGAGAAAAGCAAAGGATCTTAGAATTTTCTGGATCAAGAAACCTCTCTCCTAGGTCATCTTCTCCTCAAAACCTCCTATAGTGGACATCTAGGCTCTGATTGAATAGTGGCAGTTCTGCGGGGCTCATTACTTCTCACAAAGCAGCCTGTTCCTTTTCTGGGCGTTTTTACCTGGGACATTTTCCTTATAAGGACAGCAAACATGACTTCTTCCTTTTCCAAAAGACTTCCCTTCAAGTAATTAAACACAACAGCCATGTCCTTCCAAAGGCTTGTCTTTTCTGTTCTGTATCAGACCTTCTGGGCCCTTAAACCAATTGCCATCTGACAATGGTATAGGACCTGCTGGCGCAAACACCAATAACCTTGGGTTATTTTTCAACCACACCGTGTAGTTTTCTCAAATTGAGCTTGTAGGTAATTAAAACAGCTTAAGGTTATTTTGTCCCTAATGACAACTGTTTAGCTAGGTAGTCTCCATGTGTATCTATGAGCAGGTGACTTTTTGAACCTATTGAGAGCTTTATATTTAGCCCTGTCAGGTTGGTACCTACCGATATTTCATCCAGTTATCCTACTACTCTCCCAACTTCTCATGAGCAGATTTTGATGAGCTTGCTGTCCATATCTGTATAAGATACTGGGAAAAACATTATATAGGTCAGGGCCAAGGGCAGAGTCCTATTGATAAGGATGACCATAAACACCAGCTTTAAAAAAAAAATGATGGTTCCAATTGCAAATGTTCCCTTCTATTATTTTCAAATATTCATAAAAAGGATAGTCAATGGGGCTATAGATTTCCACTAGAGATTTTTTATCTAGATTGAAATATATTCATTATCACTTTCTACACATTCAACCAGGTTTTCAGCAAACTCCCACGTTTTCCAGATTGCAAAGATATCACAATTTACTTTGTCAAACATTTGACTGAAAATAAGTTATACCTGATCTACTGACAACTAAATGAAAAAAAAATCCCAAGAGATTCATTTGTAAGATTTGCCCATTATTGCTTAATTTCTACATTTTCAAAACAACTGATTTAATAATCAAATATTATTTTGCTAGCAGTTGAAGTAACTAGTCTGTAGTGCCTAGCTCTGCCTCCTGCATTTTTCTGTTTTTTTTTGTAAATAAGCACATCATTCATTCATTCTTCCAACAAATACTGAGTTACCTGATAGATGTCAAATACTGTTCTTTTGCTGCCAATACAAAGGTTATCTTTGTATTCATTTATCTTGTCTTTAAACACCTTTCCTTTTTTATTTTTTTCATGTTTTATAAAAAAAATCATTGGCAGCAAGTAGTCCCATTTACATATTCTCCCAGGACTGGAGACTGGATTTCACTTGCCTTGGTTAGCAGTTCTGGTTCCTCTAGTGCTGTAGCTTTATTTTTCTTCCTTCTTCTCCTTCTTTTCACCCTTTAACCTTTCTTTCTTACCCATCCATCTATCTAATCTCTCTCTCTATCTATCAGATTTCTTAACTCCTTCCTAGCTCGGAGACTCCCGTCTTCAAGAGTTGATTTTGCTGGAGTTGGCAAATGATCTTGCCAATTGTTGGAAAGGAGAGAGATGGGTCTAGGATTGGATATAGGAAATCGTAGGCTCTACTCAATATTTATTTATTCATCAATTGGTCAGTGAAGAAGCAAAGGGATAGCAGAAATGGAATGGGGACTGTCTTATAAATGGCTAGGGATAAAACTGATGAAGCCAGAATAATTTATCTCTACTAATTCTTAGCATAGTCAGCCATCTCTCCTGGCTCTTTACAACTCAAGCGCTTTAAATGTCACTTAAGAGGGTAAACAGTTTCCTCCCTGCAGTAGCTTGTTGTAAAGAATAATAGTAATTTACAATACTTGAATTCAAGCAATTAACTCTTCAGCGTTTCATGAAAATGCAATTATTCTCCACGTAGGAACTCCTGGGCCACTGGTGGAGCGGTGGGCTCTGGATACTAGAACATACTTCTGCCTTAGCTGCGATAAATGATTTTTCCCTTTTGTTCCTTAACCTCAGTCTGACACACTAAACCTGTTGGGTTAGGACTGACGTTGCTTTCGGCATTGAGTACTTTGTGATTTAAGCTACAGGTTTATAGTGGAGGTTTGGGGATGGAAGGCTCATCATGCCTGGATTTCACCAGTGTTTTAACTTTCTAAAAAGGAAAAACATGCTGCTTTCCTAGAAGTCTTTTTTTTTTCCTGTCAATTTCTCAACGTTTCCACTGGAATAAAATCCACACCCACATATGTGTGCACAAGCATGTGTGCGTGCACACACACAAACACAACCCAGAGCTGTTGGGCCTAGAGAACACCATTAATAAAGCAACCAAGTCTGGGTGCTTTTTAAAAGTCTATTTCTTGCTTATAAATAAATGGTAATTTGTTTAAAAGCATCATTACACACAGTGTTCAGCCAGATCCCATGCATTCGATTATTTTAAATAAATGGACCATAAATGGAACAAGTTCTTTCTAATTTACAAATGATATGAAACATTTTTCAAGAAAAAAAAAAGGAAAAAGTGTAAAATTTGTTCTTAACTACATCTCATTAATGTGGAACTGTTCAATGACCTGTAAAGATTAAAGAATTAGTGAATTGGTGGAATTATCAGAATGAAAAATATGTATAATTTTGGTTTCAATTTAAAAATCTACTAAACAGTCTAGCGACTTTGGTCTCGGATATTACTTTTTAATATCAGTTCCTACAAATGCAGTGGCATCAGGGTTACAAATGAACTGAATGGAAAGCAACAAATAGTAGGTTTAAATTCACAGCACAACAGAGGAGCTAAGCAGGAGGGAGGGATGCCTTGGGGGCGTGGAGGGGTGGGTTATTTTTCCCAATAAAACAAATGAAGACATTTAATTAAGTGACCACTGTGCTAAGTGGAGCAAAAATTAATGTATATAAATGCGTTTATGTCCAGGCAATGGTGCATAATTAAGAAGTCAGCTTCAAATGGAGGACCAGAGACAGAACTATTTAACCAGCATTGCCAGAACATCATCTCCTCCCTAACTTTTTTCCAGCAGTAAAGAGGAGAAGAAGAGACTGCAGGAAGGTCTTACACACTGGAAATGGCTCAAAGGATGTGGCCGTGCCCACTGATGAGATTCTGCACATAGGCAATGTCTGGCTTAGGTGTCCCCTTCCCCAGTCCCCTTCGTGACCTTGCACAGCAACTTCCCACCTCATCCTGGCTTGTACCTCAGCAAGGGATGGCTTACTTCGGAACTATCCCCACTGGCCCCTGTCTACTTTCAAACAATTTAATGGTGCTTAAGGTGCTTTATTTTATTTTATTTTATTTTATTTTTATTTTTTTATTTTTCCTCCTGGGTTATAATCCTTTTCAGGAGACACAATATTTCTAAGATCTTTCTATTGTCCCCACCATACCAGGGGTAGAAGCGTAGTGAGTGTTTTAATCCATGGTTCTAGACACACATAAGGACTTTGTGGAGGCAATCTGTGCTGGGTTCCTAGTGGCCTACCTGCCCAAGTAAAGGTGTGAGGAGGGGATTCCTGACTGAGTGGAGTCTGGAAAATTTGCATATGCCCCTGAAAGCTGGGATAGTCTGTGGCCAGTCTCTGCAGGAGTCAGGTCCAAGGGACTCTCTTCACTCTCAGAGCGTCGGGGTCTTGGTGCCATAAACTGGACATGTGCCTGAAGAATGAGGTGCTGGACCTATGGAGAGTTACATCTGTATGTACCCTCCTACTAGTTGGAATCCGCAAAGGTTGTAATCCCTGCCTCTGGGAGGATGGCTAAGTGGCTTTCCCCAACCATAGGCTTGGGTGACAGCTTGGATATTACTCCAGTTTGGGGGCCAGGATTCATTGTGACCCCAATTTCCTACTCTTTTCCCTGCCACCAGTACCCTGAGAAATAGGTGATGGATGGGCAGGTAGCTGGGACCCTGCTTGATTTGTGCATACTTTGTGGGAAGGATCTTCCTCTCTGCTGAAGGGAAAGAAAGAATGCAAGGCCTTTGTTTTGATAATGACGTTTTGAGACTCTTCTCACACATCATGACCATTGGACTCTATCAGCCCATTCAGGTGCACACACAAAGGTTCACCTAACATTTGCTAAGCACCTCTTCTTTGCCAGATAGCATGTTAAGCATGAGGAATATACACAAATACAAGATTCTTGCCTAAAGGTGTACAATCTAAAGAATATTCAGTTTTGCCCTGATAGTTATAAATAAGATCAGGAAACTCTGAGTCAAGTGCCCAGGAGATTTGGTTGGACTTGTCCTGCCTCCTCCTCATTCTAGCCTCCTTCAAACAAATCTTGCCCCCTTCGGAAATGAACTTTGCAGGCAGTACAAAGGCACTGACATCACCATTTCATTTTCAAAATCTTACCAGGGCACCTTTCACGGCTCACTTTTGGCCAGTTCTTTAGCCCTGCCTTCTGGGGCTCTGGGCTTTGCCTCTTTTATTGTTGTCCTAACTTCTTTGACTGTGATCTGGCCACAGTAGCAGCCCAGAAATACTCTGTTGATACCTTTCCCATCATCCTCTTTTCAATTGTGCTGATATTTTCTGTTGCCCCTGGATCCACTCACTTCTCCCACCACCAGCTCTGTGCTCCGGAGTTTGGCCCCTCAGTACTGCCTCAATGGCTCCCTTGCTTCTGGAGGTAGGGATAAGTTCTGGAGGAGAGTAAGGTCAGGGGATTTAGTCCCTGCTCCCTCCCGTCTGGGTCGCTGTGGGCTGGTTGCTCTCCCTGTCTCCTCTAGAAGGCCCTCTCCACACAGGGACGCTTTCTGAGTTCCCTCCCTGGTGACTCCCTCCTCTTTCCCCTCCTGGCCTAGAGGTGGTAACCTGAGTTTGAACGTGCCACCTCTTTTCTTCCAGGTCCCTGCCTGCTGCAGCCACCTTTCCAGGGCCAGTCTTGATATATTTTCCTTCAGTCTTACAAACCATGGCTATTGTTAGGAGATTCATTGCCTGGACCCCCTCATTGGGCCCATGGGAACAGGTAAATGGGCCTGCAATTCACTTGGTGTTGCCATTTTGGCAAAAGATGAAAAAGGAAAAAAACCTAATAGCTTGGAGAGAGAAGCCTCTATGTCTATCTTTCTTCAGGGGAAATGGGCACCCTTGGATCCTTGGGGGTATGAGACTGGATGAGGTCTGGGTCCTGAGCAGCTGGTGACAAATCAAAATAGGGAGAGCGGTCATAACTGACATTTTATGCAAATCAACAAAGCACATTCACTTGCATTTTTCTTCACAGCTGCTCAGTGATTATCTAGTGCAATGGTTTTCAACCAGGATGATATCCCTATACACACACACACACACACACACCAAGGGTCAACTGTCAATGTCTGAAGACATATTTGGTTGTTACAAGCCGGGGGATGTACGACTGGCATTTAGAGGGCAGAGGCCAGGTATGATGCTAAACATCTGACAATGCATAGTGGTGACAGCTTTGACTGGGAAAGCCATGTGAACGCTGACGTCATACACAACACTGAAAGATCTGGCACAAAATGACAATAAAGATGACCTTGATCTGGTGCATTGTTTCTTCTTGAGAGATCAGAAGAAAGCTACAGGGGAACATTCTGGGACTGGCCTGAGAGGATCAGGGACTCAAGTTATCCTGGGTAAAAATTTTTCTAAGAGAGGCCCACAGCAGTGTAGACAGAGAAAGAGTCCAGGGAAGTGGCACTAGGATCAGATCTGAGAGCTGAGGTCCCTGGGCACCATATGTCATTGCTACCCTGAGCTGGGTTTGTGTGGAGACCAAAGCTCAACATCCAAGTTGGAACTTGCTATCCTGCTCCAACACTCCTGGTCTCTATGCCCTACTTCCCTCTAATTTTCATTTTTTTTTTTTTTTTAAGATGAAAGCCTTTGGATTTGGGGAGGAGAAGGGAGGCTTCTTCAGACTCATATTTTGGATCTGCTTCTTGATGCCAGCTGTTGTGGACTTAGAGCACAATTAATGGGGTCATCTTGCTGAGGATTTCACATGCCCTTTCTCATGAAGACTTTGAAGTAGAACTGGCCTATTGCAGTGGTTCAGAAAGTGGTTGCCTTTGTAGATTGTGGTATTAGTTTCCCAGGATGACAATGATTCTCTGCATCTTCATGTCTCCAAAAATAATTAGCCTTACCCTGAAGTATTGCCTAGGAGCACCCATTTCTTGTCCCTTGTCAAAGATAAAACTAATGAAAAAAATTAATGAAGGCTGTTTATTCATAAGCTTGTGCCAAGGGAACTCATCTGCAGTCACTTTGGTTTCAGCTGGGCTTCAAAAGTGAGAGAAAGGATATCTAGTCATAGAGTAAAAGGGCGAAATGCTGAGCCACTCTCTGATTGTCAAATGTTCTATTACAGAAGATTTTGGGAATAGGGAGACTTTCTAATTGGCTTTCAGGTATTTTTTAGCTGGTTGGTGGCAAGGGAACAAGCAAATGGTTTGGGGACATTTTAAAAGAGAAACAAATGTTCAATGTTATGGGTGGAGGATTTTTTGTGGCCGGCCATTTCCTGGGGTTGATTGGTACTTTTTGTGCAGTCAGAGTCAGTGGTCTTTATGGGAGAACGTGGCTGCTGTGGGAGGCATTTCTCACCATGTAGTTGTCTTTCCCAGCTTCCTTGGGCACCTCAAAGCCAGAGATTTCCCCTTTTAACTATCTAGGCTGCTTGTATTCCTAGAAGATGCTGGCCAGCTCTGGCAGGTGCAGCTTCCATCCTTACCTCTGCCTGTGGCAGGGGCCTGTTTTCCCAACTGAATATGAATTAATCTTCCATGGATGAGTCAGATGATGCTTTAAGGACTTGAACAGGTCATCGTTAAAAACATTTTTACCATCTTTTGGATGAAGATGGTTTAGTGGAGGTTGGGTGATTTGGGGAATATACCAAAGGGAGGTTTGTGAGACAGGTTTGGAGGAAGGGGGAAAGTTGGAGAGGGAAGCTCAGGTGACCATCCGCAAGGCCCCAGCTACGTAGTAAGAAGCAAGGTGCACTGTCCTTGAGAAAGGGAGAACTGGAGTTACTTGGATTCAGGTCAGATTTCTGCCACTCAATGGCCTAGTGTCCTCGGGAAAGTTTCTTAAACTTTTAGAGCCTCAGTTTTCTTGTCTGAAACATGGGTTTAGTAATACCTACTTTTCAGTGTTGTTGTAAGGAATAGCACAGTGCCTGACACAGAGTAAGTTTAGCTTAATAAATGGTGGCCATAACATTTATTACCAATGGTCAGGGAGAAACTTGAGTAGCCAAGAGCCTGAAGTAATTGTGAGTCTGAAGATCCCATGAAATGGGGTGAGGACACAAGGGAGCCGGAGGTTGGGATTGAAAATTGGGACTTAGCAGTTTCAATTTTTTTGAGAGGGGAGGACGGTTGGGAGAAGTTACAGGTTATATAAGGGTCCTAACAGTGGCCATAGGAATAGTTGACAGAGTGGAGTGGAGATATGGCTCATTGAAACATAAAGGTAAGTAAGACCTCCAAGAGGCTGTGAGATTATGTCTTTGACTGGGAAACCCACTAGGTGGTCATTGAAACCACCAAGGTGAATTAAAGCAATTGATGACTGATGGTGATAACAAGGGACAGAAATCTCATCTGATGACATGAGCTTCAGTGCATCAAGGGTTTTGCATGAATGTTGTGGAGTAATATTTAACAGTAATTATGAGGAGCTAGAGGAATGCTTAAACCACCTCCTGGTTTCATGGGCATGTGGAGTATAAGAAAGGACTGAAATGCCAAAGGTCTTAGGGGAAAATCTTTTCAGGGGAAAACCAAGCTTCAGTTAATGTTATACTCGTTATCACTTTGTGTGTATGCATGTGTGTATGCCTATTATGTGATAGGAAGTTTACAGATATTGATTCTAACCCTCACTGGGAGGGTTAGGTAAATACTTATTCTCATTTTATGCAAATGAGGAGACTTAGGACCAGAGAGGTTAGAAGCTTTGTCATAAATCACACAGGTAAGTGAAAGAACCAGGTTTAGACGAGGGTCCCTCTAAGTGCCAAGACTGCCTACCCTCTTTCCACTAACACAGCATGCTTGTTCATGAGGCAAAAGGAGAGAATTTTGAGGAGAGTATGAAGATATTGGATTTTTGTTAATCAGGGAATAGAAGTTTCAGACACCCCGAAGAAAGAGTTGGGAAGGAGGATATTGGAAGATCTGGAAAGAAGAAAGTAAGCAAAGAAGCCTTGGGCAGATGTTAGCAGAAAGGATCAGTGATTACAGGTCCAGGTAGAAGGAACAGTCAAGGCTTACAAGGTAGTGATGCGTGGATGAAACTGACTTGCCTCAATATCCCAGATTCACAAACATCACGGAAACTCTTCCCTTTAGGTAGTGACGATGGTGCTTTTGGGAAACTTCCTCAGTGGATCCCCAGCACTGCCTGCCCCTGGAGAGAGTATGTCAGTAATTTTGTCCAGGAGGTCAAGGAAGAGGCGTCAGGTGCTTGGGATGGGATGACCTGGAGCTTGGCATGGAGGACAGTTGCAACGGAGGTATCTACAGTCATTGGCTTCCTCCAAACATTCGAGAGCTTCCAGCATCCTTTGAAATCAGTCAGCGGTCTGTCTGTAATAATTGATGTGCCATGGTCCCCTAATCAGGGAGCAGAGTCCAATGCCAATTGTTTCTTTTACTTTTGAATAATTTGAACTCCATACCAGAGCTTAAAAAATCAAAACACTTCTGGAAGATATTTATTAGCAGCCAAATTATAAAAACACATAGCAAACCTTTAGTTTGCATTACAAGTGTTAATATATGCAGAGCCCCGTGAATAGCTCATCTTTCTGCCTCTCTTGTATCTTAAATTTTTCATTACAAATTTCCAGGGCTTCAAAGTAGATTCTCACAGCCGGCGCCTTTTTTCTCCCTTGCATGACAAAGAGCTGTCAAAAACGGTTCCTGGGCTGGCTAGTTTCTTCCCCTTTTTTCTCTCATCTAAATGTCAAACAACTTAGCTTAAATAAAGCCCAGCATTCTTCGTCTGGTGCTTCTCAAAAGAAAAACACCACCACAGAAGGCATCTACAAAGGCCCTAATTAATGTTTCTCATTGATTTGGTTTTAGTGTGATGTATTTTATGAAAAAAATATGAATCCAGAAGGCACTCTCATTAAAATCATTAGCCGCTCAACATTGGCTGCAAACAGCCTGGTGCGTGGTAGGGCTTAAGGACCCAGATTCACACAAACACACGGGCACAGAACTCACGTGCACTTGAACATCCATGTGACATGCTTTCCAGATCACACACAACACAACTGGGTGTGCACACATGCAAAATTGTTTGCCAGATCTGCACAAAATACCTGCATGCACTACTCACTGAGGCACACATGTGCAAACATGTGCCTGGCTGCTCCCAGGGTATACATGGAAGCACACCAGCCATGTGTCCATCAGATAACCCGTGCACTCACAGTTTATGCTCACAGAGTGTGCACATTTGTGAGTTCACTTGCACCTGGGAACACATAAGCTGACTATACGCAAGTGAAAATCCATGCAGTGGAGGGAGAAAGGAAGAGAACTGCTTCTTAAGTTTCTTGGAGTTATGTTCACGGGAGTGACAAAATATACCAATGCTAGTATTTTTCCACATCACCGTGTCGCCTCTCATTGAGATTTATTTTTCATTTCTTCCTCAGTTGGCCTCCTAATCACATGGTACAAAGTTATCAGGACATATCAGGGACATGTACCTGTGCCCCTCATCTGCTGAAAACTGAGTATTCTTGGGATGTGCTGGGATGTTTTCTGACTGGTCTCTGGGCTGCTCCTTATGGGGATGGAAAAAGAGAAGAAGAACAGGATTCTTGAGAGGGCAGGGGGAAGAGCTCCATGCCCTTGCAGCTGCTGACAGTAAGACTTCAGCTCCTGGTCAGGCAGCTGGTTACCAGGAGTTTTGGGGATGGCAGAAACCCCACTGCTCAATAGAGACTTGTTCTATAGCCCACCCTTTGTTTCCTTTCTCTGAGTCTATTCTTGGCAAAAAAACAAAACGAAATAAAACAAAGCAAAAAGCCCTGTCTCCATCTCACATCCTATTTTTAAGGCACGCTTTGTGTTTTCTAGACACGGTGATTTCAAAGGGACTATAAGTTTCCATGACCTGTAGAGGAGTCTGGGAGAAGCTGCCTCTCAACTTTCTTTCTCTGCTCACTCCATGATGTGCTTGGCTCTATCCTTTCTCTTTACAGCCAACTGGGGTCTGAGACTAACCCACTTAGTCTTCTTCCCAGGCCAGCACAGCTGACTGGAGTTTAGTGCTGGAGTTTGGGGCCATAGCCATAGGCGCTGTCAAAGAGCACATTTGCCCTCAAATTAACAAGCTTTGCCATTTTTTCAAGGACTTTGCAGGGAGGAGGACATGGAGCCAAGGCATGGTTTACATATTTTCAGGGCTCCTGAATCATAATATTGTCTAATAATGCTCTGTTGTCACCCCAATGGATACATGAGAGGTGGATGCAAGCCCTCTTTGAAATAATCTAAGAATTCACTTTTTACCTTTTCCTGAGGTTTTTGTTCATGCCTCCAGGGAGACAGGTTTTCATACAAAAGACCTTCTCTGCTCCTCCCCCAGGGTACTGAAGGGACCATATTTGGCCCTCCACACCTCCCACACTCACCCCTGCCCTACAGAGGAGAAATGGCTCACCCAAATACAGGGAATCTTACATTTGGGGGTTGTTTTACCCCATGGAAGGCTACTGTGCTCAAGGCCGGAACTCATACAAAGGCTCACTTAACCGCCTGTCCTCTCTTGAGCTTCCTGCCTCCTTCTCGCCCACGTGGTAACATAGATAGACTGGGCTAAAGGCCATTTCTTTCAGATACCCCCTTAAGGCATGACTGACTGTGGGTTCCACAAGTTTTAGATTTGGAAAGAAGGAGGAAGATCCTGTTCAACTTTAGTCCTAAATTCAGTCCTCCAATCCATTTGTATCAAATGTTGGGGCTTTGGGTATTTGCTGGCAATAAGAATGTAATTGTTACCCTGGTTCCCATTTGACTGGTGACCAGTGGATACCAACACTCAGAATCCCAGAAGGGAGGAGGAGTGAGGGTGCACTTCAAATCCACAGCATGTGTAAATAAAAACAACATTCAACAGCAACACTTCTAGATAAAATAAGTAATGGCTACTTGGAGCATTTGAGCTAGAGTGGGGGAAGGGAGGGTTATGCACCAAAGCTTCTTCAAGTAATTAAAGCACAGTCTTCACGTTTTGCCATTTGTCAGAACAAAGTAAATATTGGAATCTCAGCACTTGCGTCCTCTCGGCTAAATATCCTTCTGTGGTTATTGCTCAAATATTGAAAATACTTGTGTAAGTTCTAGTGCAAAGCTGCCATCGGAGTGATTTATGTGGAGACATAACCTGCTGCCTCCCTGAATTCATGCATCCACCATCACAGTTCATATCAATTTTGCTCTGGTCCCCATTAGCAATGTTGTCAAAAAAAAATCACAGAAAAATAACGACCCTGCAAGCCAAGAAATTTAGACCCAGATACGAGCCGTAAATCTGTATTAATTTAATAGTTAAAGTGCGTTAATGCTTTGTAATATTTTTTCTTTATAGAGAACACAATAGTGAGGTCATCTGTAATAAAGATGTTAATCCTGAGCCACCTGCTAGTTTGTTTTGCCTCTTGGGGCAAGAGGACGTTAATGGATGAAATATGGCCTCCAGCTCCTTAAAACAGTGTTTTATGGCAACCTCTATGCACGGCTATAAAACACTCACTCTGAGTGATAAAGAGTCTCAAGAAGGGATATCCACTCTACATCATGCCTGATCTGACATTAGCTATGCTTAACTTATCACCCATCCACAGACACCCACTGGGCTGGGCAGCAAAGGAAACCAGGAGAAGCCTCGGGGCTCAGGGAAAGGTAGGGTTAGTTGCATGGTATTTGGGACCAGAGGATCAATCAGTCCTTGGGGCAGGTGTCCATTCTGGAATCTATTGCCTCCTTTTCTACCTGGCATTTTGATTCAGGAAATGGTCCACGGTTCCATCATTGTGTCTCTAAGCAGGTTTTGTGGCACAAGTAAAAATTAAGCCATACCCACCTATCTCATACTGTGAAGCACATCTTTTGCTGAAATTTCTGTGATGTCTTTCCAGAATAAAAGAGTATACCCCACTTAGACTATTCTTACTCATTTTTAATACCTATATCCACGGTCATGTCTTTATCTAGTACAATCATTTCTTTTGGTTTGGAATAGGTCATCATTACACTGACATACCCAGTGACTTATACGATCATGCCAATCTCCAGGTAGGAAACCTTCACTATATCTGCAGGTGAAGTAGAGATGTCTCCACAGAATTAGGGGAACAAACTTCACTTCACCTTGAAATTCAAGGGTCCTGAATCATAATCAGCACAGTGAGGGTGCCGGACACTTGCAGCTTGTCAAAGCAGAGGGCGTCAGAGGGAATGGCTCACATGTCTGTCCTAGAAACACCTGGAGAGTCGATCCCTGATATTCTTCTCCAAGAGAACAGGGGCACTGAGTGGTCCAGAGAAGGGAGGAAAAAAGCTGCTCAGAGGGTCAGTGACTATGAACTCCTAGAGGGTTTGTAACATAGCCTGGCTCCTGAGGAATTATGGGGTAGTAGGACAAGAAGTACAGATCTTAGATAAAAGGAGACAGTATAAATATGAGGTTCAGGACAAGGCACCCAGATCAGAAGAGAGGAAAAATGATTTGTATGCAAGTGAAAGGCAGGCACAGGAGAAGATTCTGCCCCTTTCTCAAAGTCCCCTTATTGAGAATAGAGTTGGGGAGGGGGGTGCTCAACCAACTGATTTGCTGGCAGGTCTCTTCTCAATGTTGGTGGCCTAGTAGGAAAATATTACTAAATAAATGTGAACTCAGCCTAGTGTGGATCACAGATATTGCCCCCCCCAACTTTTTGCAAACCTTCCATTTATTGTTCATCTACACATTAAGCCCATCAAAGATATTATGTCATTAATCCTAAACATAATCTCTTAAGGCAGTTATAATTATTTTCTTTTTTTTTTACAAATGAGGGACTTGAAGCTGAAGTCAAGCTTCAAGTGAATGAACTCATCCAAGGTCACAGAGCTCATCATTGGCAGAGTTAGGATCCAATCCTCCTCTGCCTGATTTCAAAGCCTAAGCTTGGCAACAATGCCCTACTTTTCTGGTTATATAGTAGATGATTGATACATGTTTCCTGAATGGAAGTGCATTGGTGACTGTCTTAGTTCCATAGGATGGTGGGAACAAAGTACCACAAACTGGACGGCTTAACAACAGGCACTCATTGTCTCACAGGTCTGGGCACTAGGAGCCTGCAGTCACGGTGCTAGCAGGCCATGCTTCTCCTAGGTCTGCAGGGTGGAATCTGCTCCACGCCTATCTCCTGGCTTGCGAGCAATCCATGGCATTCTCTGCTTCAGTCGTCACATGACATTCTCCCCTCATCTCTCTAGGTCCAAATATCCTCTTCTCATAAGGACACCAGTCATATAGGAATAGAGGTCCATCCTACTCCAGTATTACTTCATTTTAACTCGCCTAATCCCTTCTATCATGACCCTATTTCCTAATAAGGTCATATTCTGAGGAGATTAGGACTTTATCCTATCTTTTCGGGGGCTAAAAATTCAACCCATAACAGTGACAAATTTAAAATCAGCACCTCCAGTTCCCTCAGGAAGAATTGATGTTCAACACATCTGGCTGGCTTCCATTCTCTTCAGTTACTCTTGGGGTGCCCAATGTGTACCTTATTAACTCAGCCTCCTGGCAGCCACCAAGGGGAAACTGGCTTCTGGAAACCCTGGGCTGCTATATTGGAGGAAAAGCGCATGTGAACTGACCATGAGCAGTTACACTGTGTCAGATACTGTTGAAGTCTTATTTATGAACTTGACCCGCATCTTAAGCCTATGAATTACATATTTGTTCCTATTTTATGATAAAGAAACAGGTTCAGAGCTTTAGGCACAGTCCAAGGTCATGGTGAATGAACACTAGAGTTAATTTGAACCTAGATTTGATGCTAAAGCACATGTTTTCTACTATGCCATGTAAGGAAATTTGGAATAAGCAAGAAAGAGCACTGACTCTATCAAGTGGAAAATTATGCATTGTTTAGAGCATAGTTTTCAGGTCTATATGATTTCAGCCTTTCCTTGTCCTTGACTTACAACTTAAGTTTTAGATAACTGATAGCAATGCAAAATAATTCTCTTCTGTAGAGAGGCAAATGAATTCTGTGCCAAGGTGGTTTAATTGACTCTCCCTCTTTACCCACTCCCCCGATAAAATCTAGTTTCACTTTAATTTTACCTTTTTTAGAAAATGATCTTTTAACTAGCCATATGACCAAAAGGTGGGGTTCAGGATAGGATCGCTACCCAACAAACCCGGTCTGGATTTTGTAAATTCAGAGCTAGGGAGGAGAATTAAGAGATAAGAGAGCCTATCTCCATCTTCCAAACCAGGCTAGATAGCCTTAGTTATTGATTAAAGGAATCACACACCACTACTATTTATAAATCCAGGGCTCCAAAGAGAATGTTTGTTTTTCCTGCTTTTAATTATTGAACATGAAATGCCAGTGTTGTTTTGCCAACAGCGGCACAATAGGTCCCTAATGAAACTCACTGAGCTACTAATAATTAAACCATCAGGCAGAAGGAACCAGTGCAGTGAGATATCAATTAACATTCTTCAATAATCACTCTTTTGTTTTGATTGTTTTAAGGAAAACTGTTTTTGATGTTATTTCTTCACAAATTTCTCACATAGAACTTCTACCTCTGGTGAAAATGTTGTGAGAACTGAGCACCAAAGTCATATTATTATTCAAATTATTCAAGTTCAAATTATTGTTCTACCATTAACTATGAATGATGCTGGGCACATCAGTTCACCTCTCTGAGGCTGAATTTATTAATCTGCAAAGAGGAACTAATAGTTATTTGAAAGAATTCTTGTGAAGCTAAAATAAGATGATATACACAAAGTAGCCTAACTTGACTAGCACATAACAATGGTTCAGCTATTTCCCTCCCTCCCTCCCTCCCTCCTTCCCTAATCTCACCAGAGATCCCTGTCTCAAACTGTGTGCCCATACCCTGGTCTTTGAAATTACACCTTAGCCACAGCCCCTGCAAAATGGGTGTATCTAGATATCCATGTTTATACCCTAGGACCTGACAACAGAAGGCTGATCCAGAGGTAATCCATTCAGAAACTGGGTCAAGCCAATCAGACTCTCTATTATGAGACTGTACTAAGGGAAACAGATACTAATTAGTTGGTGGTGTGTTCTAAAGCTAAAAGGTCACGTAAGGTCAGGGCAAGAGCTGGTGCCCTGGCAAACCAATGGCAATGTCATCTGTGCTTGTGATGGGAGAATGGGAACTGTGATACCAAGGAAGCCATGGTGCAGTGAGAAGCAGACCTAAGCAGAGATGAGAAACCACGTAGAGAAAGAAGAGGAAGAAAGAAAGAAAATCTGCTAAATGAATTTATAGCCTCATTAAGCCTAGCTATACTTCAAATGCTTTTTTGGTGAAGCAACAAAAACAAAAAAAAATCCCTGATATTTGGTCACTTTAGAGATGGGGCAGGAAGAGACAAAGGGACTGGGAAGGAAGCATTTTATTCAAGGATATTAAGATGGCAAAGAGGACGACAGGAGCACTCACACTTTTGGAGGTGGTTCAGTGAACATGAATATGAAATAGCAGGTAGACTTGGGATGTCAAAGGCCAGCAACTAGGTTGGCTCTGCTCACTCGTCTGGAGCGGGGAGGTGGCATGGCAGACTCAGCAGCTCATTACCTTTGGTTGGAGCCAGACTCTTTCCATTTTCAAACTTTTAGTTATCTCTAATCTCATCCCCCTCACCTCCAGAGATATGTTAATGGGTAACCGGAGGGGGTAAACAAACTCTAAGTCTCTAAGTAAAATAGAGAAACTTCTGGAAGGGTGAGAAGACACTGTTGGGATGGAGGGATGTCAAACTTCACTTAGTTAATATTTTGGGACAGAGTGCTTCCCTGGCCTGCCATTAAATTAAATACTCTCAGCTCCATTCAATTCAACAATGTCTAAAATATGTAAGGAATGATGCTAAGTGCAATGGAGAGCACTGGGATGATTCTGTCTTCAAAGGGGATAAGACATGCTCACAAAAAAATACAATACAAGTCAGAATATGGTATGTCATGAGAGACATGCTTTAGCAAAGTGATCTGGGAACTGTAATGAAGGGAAATTGCACCAGGCAGGGGAGCTTCACGGAGGAGGTGGATTGTAGGTGATCCTTGAAGAATGGTGGTTTGACAGGTGCCAATGGGAGGATGCAGAAAAATATTCCAGGAGGAGCAAACATCAAGGATGAAAGCATTAAGACAGAAAATATAGGAATGTTTGGAATGCAGGTGTGGCTTTGCTTTGGGTGGAGAACAGGGGTGTAGCCCATGATCAGGCTGGAAATGTATGCTGAGGCTTGTTTTACAGCATCAATGCTGGGAAGAGGAGTTTGTTCTCAATTTGACAGGCAAAGGGAAGTGTTCTCTGAGCTGAGGGAAACATGATTACAGGTGAGATTTAGGAAAATTGATTGAGTGTATGGTGGGTTGAGTGAGAAAGAGACTTGATGCACAGAAGCCAAATAGATGTCAGTTTAGTGTAGGGGAGCAAGTGTTTCCAAACTGGTGCAAGAAACCCTGAGGTGGTGGTGATGGGGAGATGAGAGGCTGAAGTTTGAGGGCCCACCCCTGCTCCAACCAGAGTCACCAGAGCAGACGAGCTTTTATACAATGGGGATCAGAGCAAGATTTTATTTGCAAAATGGTTTGGGCCACAACAACAGCAGCAATAACAAAACCAAAGCAAAACCAAAAACGCCTTCAGGATTTCTGGTGTAGGAGAAAGGATGCTGGCTTGCTAGGGAATGAAACAGGTCTGGAGTTTGAGTCCTTGCTCTGAGCCTTGTTAGCTGTATAATATTTGCCAGGCCCCTTAACCTCCTGGCCTTAGTTTTCTCATTCTTTAAAGTTTTAAGTTTGGATAATTAAACCTACTTCATGATATTGTTATAAAGACTAAATAAGATGATGTATGGAAAAATTCAACACAGGGAATGGCATAAAACAGACATCAAACAAATATCCACTCCCTCTCTTTTCTTGGGGATTGCAATTATCTTAGAGGGATGTGGTAGGTATCTGCATACTTAAATGAATACAAATAGAAATATTATATTATGGTTTTACCATCTATTAGAAAATGTGTGTATCAGTTATGGCCTAATCAGAAAACAAAGAACCAACTTCAAGTGTTTAGAGTGGATGGATTTTAAGGCAGGAAGTTCTGAAGGAGCTGCACCACCAAAGAGGGAACAGTGTGAGAACTAAGAGGTGAGCAAGATCAGGAAGCTGATCCTGGTGTTGCTCTGGCTAGAGAGACACAGGAGATGGTGTTTTCTCTGGATCACCCAATGAAAGCTGGAACCAAGGCAGACCTGCCTAGTGTGAACTGGAACCAAAAAGGAAATGTAGTTGCTATAGAAAAGCTACAGGAGTCAGAGAGAGAGGGGTAGAAACATCCTGGCTCCTCCCTTCTTCCTGCCCTCCAATCTCCTTCCAGTGCCTCCCATTGGCTGAATCCAACTGGAAGGCAGATGACAAGGGAGCCTGGAAAAGCAGCAGGCAGGGGTCAGCATCTATGTGATATAAAAGCAGAGCACTGAAAGGGCAAGGAAAGGCTCTGAGGGTACTCAGGTCCAAGATGCTAGAATAGGGTGTTGACAGTGGGAATAAATCCCCTGGGCTGTACAAACTATAGGCTGTTAGCCCCTGGGATAAAGAAAAAAGCAGATGAAGCCAGAGTTATAGACAAGATAGTTCTGTCTTTAGAGACCCTTGCAGCTCCCTTAGCAGGGGTTGAACAAAAGCTGGTAGTTACCTGCAGAGTTCTACACATTCCAGACACATCTGCAACTTCATGCCTGAGTGAAATTGGACAGCACTGTCCCGGGGGGCAATGAGAGGCCTCTCTTGGCTCTGGAACTGTTCTTTTTAGTCAAGGCCCAGCAGGTTGGGGCATTCCAGGGGCTGATTCACTGACAGCACTCCCTGGATCTGGAATACTCTATCCCTTAGCAATTCCCATTTGGAAGTCTTCTAGATACATTTCCCATTTTGTCCTTGGAATCTCATAAGTCTTTGATATTAGGTCTCATGGGAAATGTGTTAGTGGAGTTCTACAGAGTCCAAACCTCAAAGTTGAGAGTTTCCCTAGAAAGCATGGAGTCCATCCTTATTTGAGGCAGAGTACGAGTAAGCAAGTTTGGCACTGCCTCAGTTTCCTTCACCAGGTGACTCCCATAGGTACCAAGCTGGGGGTGGGGAGAGTTCCTAGTGAAAGCCCCACACTGAGCTGAAGGGATACAGACTTTTGTCTTGGCTCTACATGGCACTCACCATGAAGCCTCAAGCCAACAGTTGGTCTCTCTAGCCTTCTATTTCCTTATTCTTAAGGAGATGGCCTAAGGGTCCTCCAATTCTGTGTCAACCCAATGCAGAAACAGTGGAAGAATTTGGTCAATAAAAATTATATTGATAGCTATATTTTATTGAACACTTATGTGCTAAGACTTTTTTTCGAGTGTCGTTTCATTTAGTATTGATTCTAGGAGACTATTCTATGTTGTGTCATCTCATTTGCAGCTGCAGTAATGCCTCTACTGCAAGCCAGCTTCTGGTTGCATGAAACCACTCCAGCATCTTAGGTCCAATATCTTTCCAATCCTAAATCCCATGCTGTATTTTACCAACATTATAAAGACAATGAACTAAGATGTAGACAAAGTACTATCAGATATCTGGGTTTTGGCCTCCAATTCAACCAACCATAATATGTACATCCTTTAGCTCACCTGCTGTGTATATCTGCATAACTAATTGCTTGTTTAGTCCCTACAAGCAGGAGTCAAGACTACTAGAGTGTGTCTCATCAAGTTGCCTGTGGTTAACTTTCTATAGTTGCTCAATGATGAAATGGTAGAAATAAGATATGGAGAAATATAAGGTTTGGCAAGATAGAACTTATCAATTTTAAGGCTCACAGGTTCCCCTCTGTCTTTCATGTCTACTTTGGTACCTCATTACAATCCTAAGAAGGTTCTATATTTATTCCAATTTTAGAGATAAAGCAATGAGGCTCAGTAAGTACATTAACTTGCTAAAAGTCACCAGGCCTTTCTCTCATGGTAGATTAATTCTCTGGGTATGTTGCAAGCTCTATGAAGGCAGACAGCTCTCAAAGAGCTCCACATACAAATCTGTCTCTCCGTACCCTGCAATTTCACCAGCTCAGGATTTGACCTTTTATACCCAGTAAAAGATGATGAGGTCCGATTTAGATCAAATGGGATCTAAGTAGGGCAGGGTGACAAATTTATGATGTTAAGATAGAAGAATTAATGGTGCTTGGCTAATGACTGGATGTAGAAATGACTGGGGGAGAGAGGTGTCACAGATGACTCCCATTTATTTGACACGATGACTGGGTGGACTGTGGGTGTCATTCATTAAGATGTGTAACTCGGAAAGAGTACAGTCCCAAATCAGCTTCCCTTTCCCCTCTTCTGTCTCTGGCATACATTGAGAGGGTTGTGTGTTGCACATCCTTATCTAAATTGTCCTTCCAACAGCTGCTTTTCCGTTCATGGGTTCCTCCCTCTGCTCTCTATTCCACTTAGTATCACTACTCCCTTTGCTGCAGATCACAACATGAAGCTCCTGAGTTCCCCCTAAATAGAATCCTGCTTCTCCCACATGGGTACCATGGAAGGGCTAATGGGACTAGGTTATTCTTCCCTGTTTAGCACAGACCCTTTATTCTCCACACCAAACCCACACACTGCTGTGTGGTTATCACAGATTTAATTAAAGGGTTGGAAGCAATAAAGGGAATTACAACTCCTGATGAGAACAATTGTCAACTGTAACACTCATGAGACTGTGCCCATTGCCTAGAGGTAAAGCATCAGAAGCACCAGGAATTTCTTCTTCTAGTCAGTCACCAAGCACCACTGATTCTCCAGTCTTAACATCATGAATTTCACCCCCTTCCCTGCTATGCTTTCCTCTGACCTAAATCTGACCTCAGAAGAATGTATGTCTTTCATGGAGGGTCTCCTCTTGGGCATAATTTGGCCTTTTTCCTTGCCTTTAAGGTTCCCCTGTTCTGTGAATGTACCTCGTTTCTTAAACTTCCTCTATGGGAATGTTCACCCCATTTTAGGTGATTCCCCCTGTAACCGTTGGGGAATTTGATGTAATTATGAATTCCAAAAATTGGATCATGCCTGTAATCTGATCTGTTAATCTGGGCATGATTGAATTATGATTAGGGCGTTGACTGGGCCATGTCAGTCAGTAGGGCGTTGAGCCCCACCCCCTGGTGGGTGGGGAATTGAATATAAAAGGCAAGACAAAGAACAGAGTTGAAGCAGTCTTTTGAGAAGCAGTTTTGATGTTGGAAAGAAGGCCCCAGGAGAAGAGAAGCAAGCCATTTGCCTAATCATCTACAGCTGACCTTGTGGAGGAACCAGGAGCTAAGCCCAGAGAGAAATGCAGCCCTGGGAAGAGAGGAACCCCAGAAGCCTGAACCCTGGCAAACGCCGGCAGCTGTCTTGCTCCAACACGTGACAATGGACTTTGGTGAGGGAAGAAACTTATGCTTTATGGCCTGGTAACTGTAGACTTCTATCCCCAATAAATACCCTTTATAAAGACCAACCTATTTTTGGTATTTCACATTAGCACCCCTTTGGCTGACTAATACACCCCCATTGCTATTAACAAGGTTTGCTTTGCCCTAGAATCCATCCCGTCCCCCCAGCCCACCCCCACAAATGATAC
The DNA here is from genome assembly GCA_029593785.1 of Cabassous unicinctus. NCBI lineage: Eukaryota > Metazoa > Chordata > Mammalia > Cingulata > Chlamyphoridae > Cabassous > Cabassous unicinctus. The sequence continues at coordinate 5,915 of JAQZBX010010442.1, read as the reverse complement.
CACGAATGCAATAATCCCAAATTGTACCTTTTTCCTGTGTGAATTCTTCAACCTAGACTAAGACCCAGGGGCAGGGTAGGAGGACAATCCAGTCTGGCCTCCTTTAAGATTTCCTATAACTGGAATACAGAAAAAGGACTCTTCTAAGTTACCCAGCAGGTTACTAAGTCAATACTTGACTCAGACCAACATCTCCTAGAGACTAACAATTATTGAAAGCAGAAGTCTAGATCCACACTAATGAGGGCAAACAATTCCCTAAATGAAATACAGAAGTGTAGTCTACACAGATTCCTGCCATACTTGTATATTTATGCAAAGCAGTATTAGCTCATCTTTTCTTTTGCTTTTGGTTTACAGAGCATACTTTGAGGCTTCCCATATGTTAATTGAAACACTTGTTATATGATATCACTTTCCATGAATGAACTCATTTATTTTCCCTATTATTATCCCCATTTTATAGATGAAACAACTGAGGTTTAGAGAAGTAACTTAGTCAAATCACCCAGTTAGAGAGTGCAGAGGTAGGATGTATACCCAGGCACACCACACTCTAGACAACTATACTCTGTAAATGGGGCCTTTTACAGAGACTCTCCCTACTGAAGGGAGATTCATGCAGAGTCCTTGGAGTAACTACTCAATGTACCCTAGAACAAACTGTATGTCTAGGCAACATTCCATATATTCTTAAATGGAAGGGAGATAAAATGCAGACTTTTCATTGTCCTATATAACTACTTCCCAAAGACTCAGAGATTGATGTGTTGCAATAGGAAGGGTGAGAAAATGATATATATTTTCTCTTTACAAAAGGGGTAAATCAATGTGCAGGAGCTCGTTTTTTGGATGTGTTCAGCTTGGGGGTACTGAGGCTGACTCAAATGGAGATATACAGTTGGCATTAAGTACCTGATATGGAGCTCAGGAGAGCTGCACAGTGGAATGAGTCAGAGGCATGGATGATATGGCCCAGAGAAAGCATTCCCTTACTCAGCATTAAGAAGTCTGTCTAACTTGGGATAGTAAAGTAGTTAAGCTTGATCTGCCTTGTATACTTGAATGCTGAGCCCTGCACGTGGCTACCTGAGAAATAATTTGAGGATCTAAATGAGGCCTGGAGGCAGGCAGCCCATGGTGACTATCCACCTCCAGTTCTGGTCCAAGGATATTCTACTTTAGGACAGCTGCCTTCGGTTCAACAGGTCTCGAAAAAGGCCTGGTCTGACTTTTCTTACTGAGAGTGAAAGGGAGTGCAAACAGGTTTTTAGAGCCCATCCCAGCTCACCAACAGGCCGTTCTCAGCACACAGCTCCAGCTTTCTTGGGAAATCAGCTAACAGCTTTTTCTCAGGCTTCCTTGGTCTGCTAATGTAATAGTGCTTATTTTCAGAATCTTTGGGAGGCTGAAGAAAGCATCAGAGTTTCATTGTAAATCCATTATGTCTTCTTTGGTTAGAAATTATCCTTGACAAGCAGTCCCTCAGCAAAGAAAAGTCAGTATTATTTTGCAGAATAAAAAGGGGGATTGACCACTTCTTTTATTATTTTTTTATTATGACTGTCCTCTTTCTGGTTATGACAGTCGATGTATTATTTAGCTTAAGTGCTTGATTAAGGAAAAACTGGCAGGGGGTGGAGTAGGAACTGGAGGGGGTTGTGATTTCCCAGACTCTGGTTTTCCTGCTCCTCATACTGGTAGCTGGGATGGAAAGAAACTGCCAGGACCCTCTGGGGGTCCTAACTTGTTACCCTCAGCATAGGAGACCATATTCTGGCTAAGGGACATTCTGGACGTTTCTGGGTCAGCAGAACCTCGGTGCCTTTCTTTCATATACTGCGATCCTTGTGTCTTTATTAAATATTAATTTGCTGTCAATAATTAAATGCTGATTATTTGATCTCTAATGGGGTCAGGATTCCCACAGTCCCATATTAGCGTAATAATGCAAAAGTAAAAATTGCCTTTCAGTTGGAAAAAAAAAGTGCTTATTATTCTTTCTTTGTTCGGAGTAAAATGGTTTGTCTTAAATTAAAAATTAAAAGCAGAATTTTCTTTAATCTTCGAATTAAATTAGTGCTAATTAGTTCTATTTTCTGTACAACATTCACATGCTAAAATCTCAGCCATTCCTTCAGCGTATTAATGGTGCCCTTTGGCTGTAATCAAGATTGTCTTACATTAAAAATGATACAGTTAACTCAATTATATTAAGATTCATTGTTCTCAAATCACAGGGTGATGACTACAAGCTGCTGAAACTGTTGGAAGGGCTGAGATTGCCAGGGTGCAGAATAAAGTCATCCATCATTTCCATTTCAAAATCCCAAAGGCCGGCATGAGGCTCACAAAACATCTGAGATTGCCAGGTATCCCCGAGCTGGAAGGCAGCCACAGGGACGGGGTGCAGGTTTTATGTCTGTGGGCACCATGGTAACCTTCACCACTCTCCTTTGAAAGAGGGGGAAGCAAGAGGGAAAGCCCAAGTGAGTCCACATTCTGGGACAATATATACTTTAGAGTGCCTGTTCCTTCCACATCCCTCACTGCCCAAGAAAGTGGTGCCTTGATCCTGAGTCGGGCCGTAAAAGCAGCTATCACAGTAGTGATCTATTACTGTTACCACCACTGCCACTACCACTGCCACTGCCACTGCTACAACTACTTACTGAGTGCTTATTATGTGTGCTAGATACAACATGCCAAGTGCTGTAATAATCACCTCATTTAAACAATGACCCTACAAAGTTGGTATTATTGACTGATTTGACACTTGCCTGAGGCTCAGAGAATGGTTTTGAAGAGTTTTCCCAATATCACACAGCTAGTTAAGTGGCAGAATCAGGATTCAAACCCAGGCGTGTTTGACTACAAAGCCCATACTCTTAAACGCTATGCCAGACTGTCACAGCAATTCATTTTATGGGGCATTTTTGTTTCTTCTACAGAAAACATGTTTGTGTTTGTAGGTGTAGTGTGTTTGTACGTGCTGAGAGAGGAAAGAAAGAGAATGGGTCTGGAATTTTCCAGCAAGGCAGTACAGTTTTTCATACATCCTTGACTGAAGAATGATCCTTCTTTACCCTCTGGGACTTCACCTTTGTGGGGAGTGGTATAGGGAGGAAAGAGAAGGTCCCAGCCAAAGCCTTACTGTTGCATAGTAAATGTGGTATGCACAGCACTACCCCTGCTCAGAAGGTTTGGAAAGTACAAACTCTTCTAGTACGGTCAGCCTGCAACCTGAAATCAATTGCTAGCCCTCCCCATGTTGCTGATGTTGGCATCATTACCATAACGAAGTTCTGTGATCATGTGGTTTAGGGTCTACAGTAGCCAAGATCTTGGGAGGAGGAGGGTGCTCCCAGCATTTATTGCTGCTCAAAGGTTTGCTCGAGCACCCAAACCAATTAATTGAGTATCATGCATTTGTTAATCTCATTCAATCCCCACATCAACCGTGAGGGATAAGTTATGTCCATTTTATGGATGAGGAAACAGAGTATCAGAGCAGTTAAAGAACATCCCCAGGGTCTTAGAGTTGGTATCAGGATGTAAATACTGACCCATCTTATTCCTTATCCTTTGCTCTTTCCTCAACACCAGACATCGTATTTGGGAAACTGTGTGATTGAGTTCTAGAATTAGAGAGGACCATGTTGGACATATAGCTCTAGATCAGAGACTGGTCTGTCCTGCTAAGGATTTGGTTTCTGACTAAGGCTACTGGGGGAAGGGCAGAGTGTCCTCAAGGATATCACTCACCAGGTTTGATTACACCATCAAAACTGCCTGTTTGATATAAATGTGTATTTTCTTGTAATTCCACACTTTAGAAGACTTTTTTTTGATCAACCAGTAATGCAGATTCTGACACAGAATCTTCCTCTGTTCTTCAAAACGTCCAGGCCTGAATTCCAGACATTGTCTGCAAGATAAAGGGACAAGTCTAAGTAAGAGAGCTGGGATATAGATTAGAAAAGCGATGGAATCTGGTTTAGCGGTGGTTCACAAGAAAATGCTTGTGATTCTAGAACAGGGGACAATCATCTCACGGCTCTGAGGGAAAAAGCAGGAGAAGAGAAAATGGAGAAGGCAACATAAAGAAGAAGAGGAAGAAGAAAAAAACAAACCAGGGAAGGTGACAGAATCAGTGACGCAAAGAGAATTGTGAAAAACAGAGATGAAGATGAGAGAGAGAGAGAGGGAAAGAGAGAGGGAAGGGATTAATTTGGGAGGACAAGAGAGTGGCTTAGAAAAAACTGCCTTTGGGCTCTCTTATACTGCATTAATGCTAGCTAGCAAAATAAATGTGCATTAATTTAATGATTTTTAATGGCAAAAGGCCTTTCTTTTGTGTATGTTCATTTAACTGCATTTCTGAGTCATCTTTTCTGCATAAACCATTCCCTAATGCATCATTTTTCATTTTCAGCTTTAATTCTATTAAAGGGGATCCACCACTGAGCAATTCTTTCTAAGCACTCCAAACATAAAATCCTTCTAGACTTTTGCTGTTTAACTTTCCATATCTGCTACAATTGTCTTGCTTACTCCTAAGTCACAGCCATATATTTTTGTAGCAACTCTCCTTTACAAGTTTCCCAAAGTATTTAACTTAGTTTTCATAGAAACAAAAATTTTCTTTCCTCATGTTTGTATTTGATTGTGTGATATTTAATTAAATATATTATTAAAAAATAAGTGGAATTAGCACAAACAGGTTCGTGTACACACATTCAAGTGATGAGAGCAACAGTGTGCCGAGTCCCAGGGAACAGCCTATTGGCTGCAGGAATTCGGGGTGTGACGGGTGTCCATCCATGTTTTCCTGAGTAAATGGAGAGTGTCTTAATCCAGCTAGTCACTTAGGAGGAGGTTGGACCCCAGCACTTTGCACACCGGGCACAGCTAGGGCTGGAGCCCTGGCTGGGGGTCTGGGTAGCTCTTTTCAACTTGGCACATCACATTTTTGTCACAGTTATTGCAGCAGTGCCTCCTGGCTCTCATCTGACCACCCTTCTCTCTTCTGATTTTCCATCTAACTTTTCAATGACCTGTGCTTAAAAGTAAAAGCAAACTTCTGTGTAAGAGGGAGTTTTGAAATTAGGCACCTAATGCTCCAGCTTTTCGAGCCCTGAATTTAACTTTTTAATGGTAAAAATAATAAAATGGTAAAATAAAAACCCGTAACTAAAAACTAGGGGAGTGTCATCCCAGAAGCTTCAAGAAATTTCTGCTCTACATAATGAAGCTGGAACCAAAGTGCAGGAAGTCACCAAAATCAGACCCTTCCATCCCCCACGCCCTCCTGAGGAAGTGGCAGGGTGGCCTGGAAGAGCGTACTGGCTAGATTTCTGCTGCCTACTAATTTAAAAGGGCAAAGGCTGATTGCAAGGATAGTGTTCACAATGGATGGGAGCACAGATGTGCAATCACATTTGCTGCTGTAGATTACCAGCACATGATAAAGTCGTAGAGGCTCCCACAAACAAAGCTGGTGGGAGCCAGAGCTTCTCCTGTTTCAAAGTCAGAGGTCCTGGAATACCTGATGTATGAATCAGTCCAACCAGAAAATCCAATATGGATTGTTGGTGCTGGTGCAGCACCTTCCAACACCAAAACATACATAAACACTGTCTCCTCCCTGGGAGTGCCTTGAGGCCAGAGGGTCTCTCCAAGTCTCCAGGCTGCTGCATCCTTGAACAAATCATGCAAAATCATAACTACCAGACCTATAATCATTCCATCTGAAAGGAAAATCCTAACCACATCGGGTGGACAGTGAAACAATTCAAAGGGAAAGTCTCTAACTACCCTCTCTTTTGATAAATATCTGGTCTTCTAAGAGCTTTTATCTCTCAATATTGAAAATATAGAAGACAGCAACATAAAAAAGAACAGCTCTGGATGGG
>JAQZBX010010441.1:0-44312 GCA_029593785.1 Cabassous unicinctus | reverse complement strand
AAAGCTTCCTGTAACTAAACACCACTTTACCATATATAGTACATTCTGACATTTTCTGTTCTATTTTATTCTATTTAACTTTTAAATTCTGCTTGCAGCCCACTAAATTTATTTCTCACCCTAATACCAAAGGGTGGAGACATTAGTTTGAAATGGCATCTGTGAGCCCTGCTCTTAAAGGCATAAGCAAGTTGTGGGAACTTCTGTGAGCCCACCTGTGCCTCACTTCAGGGTCTCCTTCAGGCCTCGGTGTGACTCACAGGGAGCTTCCCGTTACTAGATGATAAAGGAGGAGAAAGTTGAGCCTGGAGCAGTAATTCTGCATGCTCTGTCAATAAGCAAGCAGAGTTGTTGCATTTCTAAAGAGTAAGGAGTTTATAATTCTTTATACCTGATCTCAGCCCCATCCAGTGTTTTAAAGAGTGAAAGATCTCTCCCCTGGTGAAAAGTATGTTCATTTGCTGTCACCTCAGACCAACTCTGTGCTTTGAGGGGAACACAAAACAGAAATATTAACTTTTTTTTCAAATAATTATCCTCGTTTAAGAGAGGCCAGCTAAGTTCTTTTGTTACCATCATTATATATTTGCAATATAGTGTTAGAAAGAATTGATGTCCTCTTACATTAAGAAAATGATCACTGTAGGGCTATTTAGAAAGCACTTTTTAAAAACCCTATTTCATTGATGAGAAAACTAACGTTTGTTGAGATAAAGTGACTTACTAAAGTACAACATATTGGGTAGCAGAGCCAAACCTACAATTCAGGTCTTCTAACACCTAACCTAGTATTCTCATAAGATGGCTGGTGGTTTTTTCAAGTGTGTAATAAAGGAACGTCTTATTTACGTTTCATAATTAGCACTAGGTAAAAATAAGCACTTACACTTATCAAAATCTCTCTGAGTGGTGAGTAAATTAGGCACCAGCTGCCTCTAATGACCTTTATACCCTGATCAAGTACTACTCAAGTCCAGAAAGAGGGGCATATCCCTGGTATAGTGTGTTCCCCTTCACCCTTCTACATAACCCAGGCCATTTTATTCTTAGAATAGTAAAGAAAAATATTTTCCTGAATAAACTTGAGATGTATATTGTCTAAACACAAGTGTTGAAAAGTGAACAAAAGATTAAGGTAACTTTTATTATTATTCTATCTTTATTTTGTGAAATATTCTTTGGAAGCCAAATATAGCTTCTCCACCAAAGACTTATGCATACTGAGATTTAAAATACATTTAAAGATCTTTAGCAAGGTATGGCAGATTGAGTTATATGCCCCAGCAAATACATGTCCTCAATCTTAATCCACATTCCTCTGGGTGTGAACTCATCTGTAAAGAGGAGCTTTAGAAGATGCTATTTTTACTTCAAGTGTGGCCGTCAGAATCAGGATGGGTCATAGCTCACATCACAGGAGGCCTTATAAAGAGAAGAAACGAGGAACCAGAAGCTGGAAGTCAGCAGAAACCAGAAGAGCCAGCAAAAGGAGAAGACATTGCCACGTGACGGGAGGCGAGATACAAGCCAAGGCACACAAAGACTGAGACTCTGGAGAGAGCAAGCTTTGCCGACACCTTGATTTTGGACTTCTAGCCTCAAAACTGTGAGCTAGTAAATGCCTGTTATTAAGCCAAAACCAGTATGTGGTATTTGTGATGGCAGCTCTGGCAAACTGAGACAGAAGGGTGCTCTAATAGTGCCATTATTTAGTGTTTTCCCCAAATCTTATAAATTGTCTCGACAAAATTAAGGAGAAAATAAACCTGAAGAATCATGCCACTATTTCAAAGTGGAACTCCTATGTATGCATCCTGAGTTAATATACTTCAGAAACTTCTCAGTCCTCTCTGCATTCCTGTGTTCCTGCCCACTTCCACTGTTTTGTCCTTTTCTTTTCATACAGTAAGTCTGTGTCTGGATAACAATTCCAATGTCTGGATATTACTGACTATCCCAATGTTTGTCATGCAGTTGAAATATCCTGGTGACTGAAGTTGGCCTTATTTATCTGTGAGATTTAATGGCAGGTGTGTTCTCTTGACAACTTTTCTGCGAGCAATAGTAAAATTTAGAGAAATTCAGCTATTCATAATATTTGGTCTAGGTTTTGATTGCTCTTTGCCAACCCCTGCTTGCTATTTGCTATTTTTTTCTGATTCTTTACAAATTTTTACCCAATGCAGTATTAGAGTTCCCACCTATTGTTGGGATTTTTTACTGTCCTGGTTTGAGTCTTTTGTGGACCTCAGCAAATTATGTTCTTAAGCTAACCCATTTCTGTTCATGTAAACCTATGATATGTGGTGGACCTTTTGGTCAGATCTTTTGTTAAGGGATCTTTTGATCAGATTATTTTGGTTAAGGGCCTTAGATTAGATTGTGGGATCCTTTGATTGGATTGAATTCAGTTGGGGACCTTTGGACTACTTCAGTGAGATGTGACCCAGAGTGGGTCTTGGCCCCTTTGCTAGAACTCTATAAAGAGAGGACTAAAAGCACAGACACACAGAGAAACAGAGAAAAGCACAAACGTAGAGAAAAGAGACAAACACAGAGAAAGAGAGCCGACATTTTACCTTGCAGTGAGAGAGGACTCCAGGGTCGCCTGCAGGCACAGAAAGACAGAGAACCCCGAGAGGCTGAGAGAGAGGCTGGAGGCTGGAATCAATGTAGAAGCCAAAGCTGAAGCAAGATGAAAGGGAAGAGATGTGCCATGTGCTTGATTGCCAACAGCTGAGCTCCGAGGGAAAGCATCTTTGGATGACCCTGCCATGGGCTGGATTGCCCACAGCTGAGCTCCGAGAGAAAGCATCTTTAAATGATGCTGCCATGTGCCTGATGCCCACAGCTGCAAATGTGGTGAGACAGCATCTCTTGGTGATGCCTTGATTGGACATTTTCATAGCCTTGGAACTGTAAGCTTCTACCCTAAAAAATCCATATTTTAAAAGCCAATATTCTGATATTTTACATTGGCAGCTTGGGGCAAACTAAAACATTCAATTAAGTGTTAAATCTGCCTCTGACAAACCAAGAAACCCAGAAATTATTTTATATAAACAAATTCAGCAATGGTAATGCTATAATAGTCATAAAAATGTATATTTGCTAACATGTCCGAAGCTAAAAGGAATGGGGTTTGTGGTGGCTTAGAGCTATGTACCCTAGAAAACATGTTCTTAATCTTAGCCCATCCCTGTGGGTGTGAACTTACTGTGAATAGGACTTTTTGCTGAAGTTATTTCAGGTAAAGTGTGGCCCAACTGAATCAGGATAAGTCTTAACCCTATTACTGGAGGCCTTTTAGAGAGAGAAGCCATGAGGAGCAGCAAGAAGATGGAAGCCAATGGAACCTGGGAGGGAAAGACGTCGCCATGTGCACTGTCTTGTAACAGAAGTTAAGGAACCCCAAATTTTGCCAGCCAGCCAGAAGATACTGACCCAGGAAGGAAGCAAGCCTTCTAGCCTCTAAAACCTTGCGCCAATAAATTCCTGTTGTTAAACCAACCCATTGTAAGGTATTTTTTTAGAAGCCAAGAAACTAAAATAAAGTTGGACAACCTAACCTTTATCAGAATCATCAATTGCATAATTACCATGACAGGTACCAAACATTCTGCTCAGAACTGCGTGTGAATCGGCTCAGTTAATGCTCCAAAGTCTTATACAGAGCTACTGTTAGTCCCCCACCCTCATTTTTGAGGATAAGGAAGCTCAGGCATAGACAAGTGTAGTTTGTCACCCAAGGCACAGTTCCTCCTAATAAGAGGAGAAACCAGAAGGCCATGAAACCAGGTATATCTGCAACTAGAGCTGAGGTAGCCCTAGGAAACAGACAGAAAAAAAAAACCTCGAAATTTTCCTAGAAATTCTGAGCAAGATTCCAGTTGTTTAAACATGAAATAAATATTCTTTCCTCCTTCATTATCTGACTCCTCTCCCCCAAATTCTAGATCACTGGCATTAAGCTCTGTTATCAACTGTTGTGCTTCATTCCAGAGATGTTTTGATTTGCTATCATATATTTCTCTTAACTCACCTATACTTTACCAGAATTCTAGTGATACCTAAATGTTAGTGTAGTTTCATCACTTTTTGTAATTTCATAGCTTATTGAATGTGAATATAAACTAGTAAATTATGAGTAACTGTATATGATATGCTCAAACATGATTAAGTATTTGGTAGTTACCCCCAACTGTGAAGAATGGGCTTTTTCCAAATAAGAAATGTTGCCTATTGGAAAAATAATTGCAATTAAGATTTAAAGCAGGAAACACAAACTCCAATAACTGTAGTGGCAGGCCACTACAAAAATCCGTGATTCAGAAAGGTTAAGATAGTGGCGACTGGAGAACATGGCCTAATCCAGTGGTTCTCAAAGTATGGTCCCTGGACTGGAAGCCTTCGCGTCAGCATCACCTTAAAACTTCTGAGAAATACAAAGTCTCTGTCCCCACTTTAGACCTTCTGAGTCAGGAACTCAGAGGATGGGAGCAAATATTCCACCTTCAAGATGCACTGCCAGTAATTCTGATACTTGTGAAAATTAAATATTGCCACTTGTTCTAGCCCAATCCATTTGACTCCATGGGTTCCAGCCAACTTGTTCCCAGCAGCAGCCTGCAGATCACTTTTTAAGACCTTCTGGGTTTTCAAGACATGCCAGAAATCTGGTTTTTTATGTGAAAATTTATGTTAGCGACATTTCAATTAAAAACATAAAAGCAAGCAAAATCCACCATGTTGACTAAACAAAATATTTCTGCAGGCCAGATCCTCCCCTGGCCTGCCAGTTCTTGATTTCTGGTTTAGAGCATTTGTTAAAAGAGCTTATTTAGCATTTCTCATAATTTCTTGTATGGGTAAGTACACAGGAACACTTTGGTTCTTGAGAAAATGAAAAGGTGGTAAGTAGTTTTTGATGTTTTTTTTTTTCAAGATTTGTTATGAAAGTCTAGTAATAAATAATACAAAAAATGTAATAATAATACAAATAGTAAATAATATAAATAATAATTTATTACAGTAATAAATAGTACAAATATATGTCCCAGAGACTTAAATCTTTGGTCCGTCTATGTGCCAGTTGAGCCCTGAATCTCAGCAGAGTAGCAACACCTACTCTCCAATTCATTGGACTCACCCAGGACAACTAACAAGGTGATGATGATGGACAACACCCATCCCAAGGAACAGAGAGAGTCTGCAACTGTAAGCAAGATAACTCCATCCATCTGCCCTATGGGATCTAAGCTCCCTCTCAGTTAGAAGCAGAGTGGACATCACCATCCCAGAATCCTCGGAATTAGGGAATAAACAATGGACTGGAGAAGACTTGTTAATATTCTACTATAGACTAGTAGTTGTTGTGGCAATGGAAGAACTCTTGTCATTGATGTGGGGGCAGCAGCCATCAGAATGGGTTTGATGTGGGGGCATTTTCAGGAAGTTGGATTTGTCCCGCATGGTACTGCAGGACAGAGTGTAAGCTGTAATGTAAACTGTAGTCCATGGTTAGTATCAATGCTTCCATATGAGTTCGTCAATTGTGGCAAATGTCCCACACTAATGAGGATGCTGTTGGTGTGGGGAAGTGTGGGAGGGAGAGAGAGGTGGCATATGGGAACCCTTATATTTTTATGTAACATTTATGTAATCTAAAGCTTCTTTAAAAAATAAAAAAAATAATTAAACAATTAAAAAAATACAAATAACTAAATTTTAAAAATAGCTTCTATATTATAAAAGTAGTGAATGTACATAATAAAAAACATTCAAGTCCTATTGAAGTCTAAAATATGAAAAATAAAGGCCTCCCCATCACCCCACCCCACTTCAGCTTATCTCATATGAGTTTTGCCTTGTTAACAATATATGATATTTATTTTTCTGGTGGTTAAAATTTTAACTTTTCTTCTATTTTTTGATCCATCAATTTTGATATTAAATTAAGTCCCTAATATATATATATATATACACATATGGAAATTAGCCTCTAATTTGTTTCCCCTACTTGACCTTCCTTTCACTGGCTGATTTTAATTATTTTCTTTTGATAGAAGTTTATAAGGCTACATCCAGTTTAGTAATTATAATTGAGTTTTCCTAGCTTTTTCCATACATTGATTCTAAATACTAAAATCACTTAAAACCATTTATAGTATCATGATTATATAAATAATAGTCACATCAGAATTAATTACTATAATTGGACTCAGAGAAAAGGAAATGGAATGCCATATCTTAAATCTGGGCCACTTGAAAAAGAATATTCATCAAGATAAAGAGTGTTCTTTTTCTCTTACCATTTAGCTTTTCCTGGGCATATCCACTTGTCAATGTGGTTGTAACCTAAAGGGTCTTTCGTAGAACGCCTTATTTTTCTGCTTGAATAGACCTTTTCTTGCTATTTTTTTCACGTAGGATAAGTAAGTGAATAATATTTAGTACTTGCATACAAACAAAAAGGTCTTTACTTTGCATGAACCCATAGTTAATTGTTTGGTTAGAAACATAAAAGTAGCCTTAAAATCATTTTTCCATCACAAATTTAAACATTATTTCATTGTCTTCTATCAGAACAGGCTGCTGCTGAGAAATCTGATGTTAATTGAATTCTCATTCCTTATAGTTATCCTGCTTTGTTTTTCTCTCTGAATAATTCCAGAATTTTCTTCATCCTCCAACCCCTGTCCATCCGCACAGAGTCACAGACAGCAGACTGAGAGTTTTGTGTAAAGAAGTCGCGAACGTCACACATCAAGGCCCTCTTAAGCGCAGACAAGCAGGGGGGGCAGGCTGCCTGGTCACCCTCACGGCGGTCAGTGAAAAGAGGCCTCGGGCTGGGACTGGTGGTTTAAAGCCTGTCAGGCCTGGGTCCTTGGTGTAGCTCTTCTCCCTCGCTTGCCTTTATTGCTTGTATGGCTTGTGGCAGCTCTAAGATGCCTTACGTTCTCCTTCGCATCTCTTTTGGGTCCTAACTCTAGGAGCTCTACTCCCACTTTATTTAGAGAGCGGTTGTTGAAGCTTTAGCCTCAGCCAGAAGCAGTCAGTGCCAGCGTCCCTGAATACACAGGCAGGCGAAGAGGTGAAGGGACTTGAATTTTTACTTTTTTTTTTTGTTTAATAGCTACTGTGGGTATATGTATTTTTTATCCAAGTAAATAGTACAGCAGTAGATAATGAAATAAGTTTTCTAATCGTAAAATCTGAAGCCATATATTGATAAATCACGGCAAAGTGGATTCTGTCATAATTTCGGTAAAGCCTCCGTGAGGATACATGACTTAATCATTAAATACGAGGTGGTAAAGAGTAGACCATTGTCCTCATTCCACTTACTATTTACATAGCGCTGAGCATCATGACATTGCTGGCTCATTAGCAAAAGGCGCGTGGGACGTGCAGGAGTTGGAAAATGATGCTTTCTGAACTACTCCTGGGAAAGAATTCTGCCCAAGAGCAAGAACCTCAAACTGGAATGATAACTACCCATCTCAGTGACCGCAGGCTGTCACTTTACCTGTCTGGGCCTCAGTTTCTCATTTGTAAAATGACAAGCTTGAATATGGGTAACACTATAGCCTTCTTTTAGCTATTACCTCCTGCAGTTCAATAACTCTAATTGTGGGTAGTTTTAAACACATTTTGGCAATTTTTTTCTATTTTGCCTTTTCTCTTATGTCACAGCAATCACTGATTATGAAAAGACATTTTAAAAATCTATGATAAACATAAATGTTTCAGTTTGTTAAAGGCTGCCAAATGCAATATACCAGAAATGGGTTGGTTTTTGTAGTGGAAATTTATCAGGTTAAGAGCTTACAATTCTGAGGCCATGAAAGTGTCCAAATCAAGGCATCATCAAGAGCTGCTGTCTCACCAAGTTGCAGCTGTGGGCGATCAGACACATGGTGGCGTCATCTAAAGATGCTTTCTCCCTGCGCTTGGCTGTGGGTGATCAGGCACACGGCAGCATAATGGCGGCTCTGCTCGTGTGTGCAGCTCAGCTGTGGCTGACCAGGCATATGGCTTGTCTCTCCCCTCTCCTTCAGGCCTTGTCTCTTTCAGCCTCTTGGGGGGCCTCTTCCGTGCCTCTGTGCTCAGCTAGTTTCAGCCTCTTGGGGTTTCTCTCTCTGCCACTTTTCTCTGTGTGTGTCAGCTTTCAGCCCTCCATTTATAAAGGACTCCAGCAAGAGAGCCAAGACCCCCTGTGTCATGCCTCACTGAAGCAATCCAATCAAAGGTCCCCAACTGAATCCAATCCAATCAAAAGGGTCCTGCACTCACAGGAATGGACCAAATTAAGAATATAATTTTGGGGGTCCACAAAAGATTCAAACCAACACAATAAATATAGTATGATATAAGTCACCTACAAGGAAACAGTACCTGTTTCCGTCCAAGGCGCTCGGCCTGTTATCTAATGTGTAAGACACACATGTGGAAAGGCCACGTGACATAGTAGGTACTGGCATAGAGTATAGGGCCAGCCTGCCTAGGTTAACATTTGACGTCAACCACTCCCTAGAGAAATGATCGTGGACAAGTCATTTATCTTCCCCATGCTTCAATTTTCTATCTGTAAAATGAGGCTACTGCATAAGGTTATTATGAGGGTGAAATGAGTTTATTTGTGTGAAGCCCTAAGATCATTGCCTGGCACCTAGAAATCAATATCTAAATGTTTTTCTACCATTATAATCTAATCAGAGGGTTGAAAATGAGAATTAAAAGAAAAAGCATGGATTAAAAATAACACAATATCTGGCAGAAAGAAATTCATTAATCCAACAAATATTTATTGAGGGCACTACCTCTGCCAGTCACTGGTCTAGACACTGGGGACACAATAGTGAAGAAAACAAAGTCCCTGCTCTCCTGGGGTTTGCAATTAAAATATTTTTAAGGCAGTTAAAGTTGTTAAGAATGAAAATGAAGGAAGGGAAGAGAAGAGAGAATGCTATGGGTACTCTACAAAGACTCATTGATTTTTGTTTTTGTTTTTTTCGAGTTTATATCATAAGGTAAACAGAAATTTATACATGCAGTGTCAATGTCATCAACAACATATTTCATTTAACTTTATTATGTTGTGTCTTAGTTTGCCAGGGCTGCTATAACAAATATCACACAATGGGTTGGCTTAAACAACAGGAACATATTATCTCACAGTTTCGGAAGCTATAGGTCCAAATCAAGGAGTTGGCAGGATCATGCCTTCTTCAAAGTCTATAGCATTCTGGCGGTGGCTTTCCAGCCATCCTCTGTCACGTGACGATCAATCAGCCTTTTCCTTGAGTTCCTATCTGGTTTCTCTTAACTGCATCCAAATTTCCTCACGATGATGTCAGCCACACTGGATTAAGGCCCAGTCTGATTTAATTTGGCCTCATCCAAATAGGATCTTTGGATGTCCCATTTACAAATGAATGCACACACACTGGACAAGGCATTAGGACTAGAACATGTCTTTGTGGGGGCATGATTTAATCCACCATATCATGAAATAATGGTTTACATTTGGTATACTATTGTTAATAGGTAGATAAAAGTTAGAATGGTGACAAATGCCTCCTTTGCATAATCCACAGATGCATTTAGAAAACATGTTCTCACTATATTATCCTCAGTGAAAAATGTAAATATGGAGTTCATCCTATGAAGGTTATTTTTCAAACATGATATACATCATACTGATCTTCAGTGTTTATAATTATAACAACTTAAAGGCCTATTATCCCTTCAATGTATGTAAATACATAAATGCCATAGGGCATTGACAGGGAAACAGGATTATAGAGATGTCTTGTCCAAAATCATGCCAGCACGTAAACCTAAGTCCTTGATTCTAAATTCAGGCTTCTTTCCACTATTCCAAACTGCCCAGATAATAATATATTCAATTGGCTATACTCTGCAGTTTCTTAATTCTTCAATACATATCACTAGCCCTTTCTCCTGCCTAGTTTCTTTCCTGAGAACCAGACTGCACAAGATAATTTCAGCATTTTCAAAGGCTTTTCCCTCAGATGGGAAAATGTAGTACTCGCTAATTTTTGTGCTCAGTGTCACGCTTATAATTCAATGCTTCTTTTCTATTATAGAACTTCTTATTTCAAAGTAAAGAGTCTACCCAATACACCAATTTAACTTTCAAAAGAAGATAATAGATTATAAACTCCAATGAGTAGTTTATTAGGGATACATGGAACACAGGGGTTCTCGAACAATGTGTTATACTGAAGCACTGAAAGCTAGTCATTAAATTTCTCTTCAAATATTTTACCTACTGAATTAATGAAATATTTTAAAGTAACATAACCTGTTTTTAATTCAGGAGACTGGCTATATAGGAAGACGTTATTTTAGAAGCATTTTAAAACACAGTCCCATTAAGTCATTAAAAAAGAATAACAAATGAAATTTTGTTGATGTATTTATCTTACAAATTTTTTTACGGTGTGATTTTCTTTGTTTAAAACAAACAAACAAACAAAAACCTCATACCTTACTATTCTAAATATGGTGAATACAGAAAAGGACACATAAATACTAATCCATACAATAATATGGTACTTTATGCTTTCCCCAAAAAGGTTTACCTACATTATCTTATTTGAAGTTCATGATCCACTTGGAGCATTAAGAAGAGTGCTTGGCAAAAAAGCAAGCAGCTTGATAATGCTATTTGCTGTTTTCCAGCAGTGCCTCAAACTCAGTATCTCAACTATGTCCCTTACCTGCTCACCCACATACGGAACCTCTTTCTGCTTTTTCTTGCCTTTCTTTGGTGAATAGCATCTTGTAGACATGACAGTGTAGAGCCTGGGAGAGAGAAATCCGTGACTACAACTCCTTCACCCACTGCCCATCCTCTTCCTTAACCACGAGCCTCACCTCTAAATTTTCATTGGAACTGTATTAGCTCAGGTGCTCAGGATATCTTGCCCAAACTATTGCAATTACCTCTCTCTCAATCTGGAAGGATCCGCACCCACTGACCCCTTTACAATTCAATCCCTTACACAGCTAGGATAGAGAAAATGACCCAGCTGTCATGTTGGTTGCCTAACCCAAATTAAAGATTCCCAAGTGATTTTAGGATAAGACCCAAACTCTTTGCCCCTCAGCCTCACCCTTGTCACTCCTTAACAGCCCAGTTGCATCCTCCCACTCTTTCCTCCCTCCATACCAAATGACGCGGAGTTCTCCGAACAAGCTGTCGTCTCCCAAGCCTTCCTGCCACTGCACAGGCTTCTTCATCTGAGAAGAATCCTCTTTCCTCTTTCTTAGCTTAGGTAACTTCGCATCTGTCAGGACGGCCCAGGCATTGCTTCCTCTGTGATGACTTCTCTGACAACCTGGTGTCCGTTAACTGCCCCCGCTAGGTTCTGTACCCATGTTGCCCTGACTTGTTTCCATCATGGGCTTCATTCATCTTTACCGCGATTCCTTTACTCACTATTTATTGAATGTTGGATATCAGAGATAAAGGACACAACCCACGCTCTCAATGTGCTTACAGTTCAGTGAGGGAGAAAGGTAAACAGACGATTACCACAAAGTGTGATACGTGTTGTATCAAAAGTTGGTCTTTTTAATGCTGACACAAGAGCCTCATGTTCTCCTGCACTGCCCAATGCCTCGTTTCCCCCAAGGGTTTCATTTCCAAAAGGTACTGTTCTCTCTTCCTTCCAGACAGCAAAATGCCCCATAATTCACCCTCACTCTGAAGAAGATGGGCCTGACTTTATATAAAGGGAGTCAAGTCGGTGGATTTTTTTTTACTTTTCTACCTTGGGTGCTGTGTATCCAGATTCTCATGCTGTTGCTTTGGGCTCCTCCAACAGCCAATCTCAACTCTAGCTTCACTATAGAAGCTTGTCTCACCTTGGATCTGGACCTGGGCATCCTGACGCTTTTTTCTCCATGTTAGTTCTTACGTACGCTACGCATCATTATCCAGGCCCAGACTTGGACTGTCTTCCCTCCCTCCCTCCCTTCCTTCAATTTATAAATATTGATTACGTACTATGTACCCGATACCTTATTATTTGTTATGGTAAATGTTGAACATGACAAATACGGTTCTGGTTTTCATGGTACTTAATATACTAAGACACAAATATGAAATAAACAATTATACCATTAATTATTCAATTATAATACTGGTAAAAGAAAAAAAGGAAGAAGTGATTTTTGATAAAGAGGTTCTTAGGAATTTAAAGCTTTTTGGTAGCATTTGGAAGAGATGGCAGCCCTTAAGGGGAGTCCTACTTAAAAGGAAATCTTCCTTCTGATCTTTACTTCTGCCAAAGCGTTTTACCTTAATTTGCCTGAGTAGTGTTGGGAATAAAAAGCGATATGAATAAACTAATTTATATTTAGGTATTGAAATCCTACCAACTTCTCACCCTTAACACATACACAAATAAATGCAAAAGTGGTTTCAAGAATCTTCACTGATCATATGTTAATGTCCTATTTAAACTGCAGAACTTTGATTCAATAACAATTCCTCGTGTGCTCTCTCTAGGTTGCAATCAGATATCAGCCTTCTGAGGTAGTTTAAGTGTAGCCACATCTTATTGGTAGAGATTAATGTATTATAAGCACTTTTAATTTGCAATGAGAAGAATGCAAATTGTTTGCTAATTCCTTGAGAAGTTGAATAGTAAATGGTTAAGAACATAAGCATTGGAGTCAGACTGCTTTGGTTCACAGCTTGGCCCTGTCACTTGCTGGATTTGGAACCTTGGACAAGTAATTTAACTTTTCTGTGTTTTAGTTTCTTCATGTGCACAATGAGATCAAATCAATGGTAGTTTGTTGTAAGTGTCAAATATGTTGCTATGCATGAGACAATTGGCATAGCACCTGGTAGATTGAACGTGTTCAAAAGATGTTAGGTTAATATTCTTTACAGACTAATTTTTCTTTCAAAGGTGAGAATTAGTGAAAATGAACTTGATTTTACTATCCTCATATAAACTTTGAACAGAGAATGGTAGACAGAATAATGGCCTCCCAAAGCTGTCCACCTGCTGATCCCTGGAACGTGTGAATATGTCGCTTTACATGGCAAAAGGGACTTTGCAGATGTGATTAAGTGAATGATCTTGAAACGGGAAGAGTATCCTGGATTGTCCAGGTGGGCGCAGCTCAATCAAAAGAGTCCTTCTATGAAGGAGGCAGAAGGGCGGGAGTGAAGGTAAAGAGTTCTAAGGACAGAAGCAGGGATCAGAGTGACGCAAGGGCTGGACAGCCATGCGCCAAGCAATGTGGGGAGCCTCTACAAGGTGGAAAAGGCAAGGCAAGGGATTCTTCCCTAGAGCCTCCAGAAGGACGGTCCCTGCTGATACCTTTACAATAGGAAAGCTGATACACACAGGTTGGCATAAATTGTATTTTATCTTGCAAAAACATAATTCTATATAGCAATATTTATTAAATACCCTTTTCCAAGAAATCGTAGTGTTAATTTTGTTCTGTATCACACAAGCAATTTAGAAAATTTTCTTCTTTCACTGTCTGGTTACATGTAGATACATATATTATCTCCTCTTCCTTGCTTATATTCCAACTCAGCATCATTACAACTCATAAGAACTGATATTTTTCGTATGCATTCCCAACTAATTGGGCATCCCAGGGTAGAAGTCTGGGTCACTGAAAAAGTTTATATCAATAGCCTAGAATAAAGGGTAAAACTATTACATTATGTTAACATTATTATTGAATGCAATTTTTCCTAAATACTAAATTTAAAAAAGTAGTTAGAACTTCTTTCTGATTCCTAAGTCCTGTCTCTAAAATGTGATTTTGCTGAACTGTACTGATTTACTACTTATCACATGCCAGGCATAGAACTTTTAAGGGAGATAATATCTGGGAATGATTGTGTGCACTAAGAAATGAATCAGAGCAGGGCTTCTTGAAACAGAAAGCTGCCCTCGTGCATTTTTCAATGTTCCATTTGTATGAATGTGTGACTTCTACGCACAGTTATCTTGAACACAGTTCTTGCACAAAGTGAGGAGCAGCTCTGTGTTGTGGTATCTGTACCTGGGCCCGTTTCCGTACATAGACCACAGTGTATGCACTTAAAACTTGCGATTAAAGAGTAGAGCAATTCCCCAGTTTTGTTTTGAAAGGCTGAAATTACTGTGTTGAGGCAGCAAGTGCTTACTCATAAGCACTTCTGTCTCATGCACATTGCTTTATGCTCATGGAGGACATTGAATGTGTTATTTCCAATCTTTAAAAAAAAGCAAGAAGAGAGAGACAGAGAGAGGGAGAAGCTTTGCTTAGTTAGTAAAATGTTTTACTCTTATTTATTCTATTTGCCTAAAAGAAAAACAAACAGGTAATCTTCTTTAAAAGATGTTTGATGATGCCTCCGATATACTGTAATATAATAAAATTTTAAAGATGAACTTGAAATAGCAGCCTGCTTTTTAAAAACATGCATTATACCATAGCTTCAGGAATCAAACCAGAATGAGGCTTTCGTTTGTAAGAATGTGTATACGTATAGTTTTTATCTTTCTCTAGGTCTTTAATATTGCCGGTGCATATGGCATACTCTCTTGGCCTGTGGTAAGACACACAGACAAACTGCACAACTGCTGCAGGGTTTCAAACAGCAGGGACTTGTCAGTGCTGGATAAAAATTGCATGGAACATGCCAGCTCAAACATGGACATTTCCTCTTTCTGTTTTCCTGTTCCCAAAGGCCAGCCAATCAAGGGTGAAAGCCCTCAAATCTGGCACCTTTGATTCAGAATCTCAATATAAATGATTATGCTTTCATTCCAACCCCTCTGCAGGTGACAGAAAGTAAGCTGCCTTCTCTCCAGGAAAGGACCACAGTCAGTATGTTCACAAGTGCTTTTCTTTTATGAAGAAAAGTATTTATCAGTGCAGGGCAGTGCTTCGAAAAGCTGATAGCTACTCCTAAAAGCAGTGCTTATTAAGTTTTAAACCATGGTTAGAAGGGAAAGAGGCATGTGGAGTCTGGATATGGCTTCCTTTGTGAATTACGTATACAGTAAATCTAATAAAATTAGAAGGCTTTCCATTTTCAGCTTATCTCTTAAATATGACCTTGTAGCTCCAAATCTTTGAAACTTTCTGACAGAAAAATTTAATACCACCTTCTAAGGGGAAAAGCTCCAAGGTATGGATAATGGTTTCTTTTTATACACTTAACAACTACTTATTAATATTGTGATGAGTGTTTGTAAAGTGGGCGAAAGGGAATACTGGGTGTCAAATTTTCTATTGCAGCATCCCTAATTGGCATGACTTCAGCAACTTAAAGGAGCATCCATTTATTATTGCCCAGTTCTCTAGGGCTGAAATCTGCCAGAGCATGGCTTGGTTCTGTGCTCAGGAAATCAGAAGGCTGAAATCAAGGTGTCGGGCTGAGTGCTCATCTGAAAGCTCTGAGGAAAGCGCTGCTTCCAAGTTCGTTTGGGTTGTTTGTAGAACCCAATTCTTTGGAGTTGCCTGATTGAGGTCCTGGTTTTCTTTCTGGCTGTTGGCCAGGAGTCACTTTCAGCAACCAGAGACCACTCTCAGGTCCTTTCCATGTGCCTCTCTTCATCTTTTTCCACCTTCGTTTTGAAGCCACCAATGGCATGTAAAATCCTTCATGTGCTTTGAATCGACGACTTCTCCTTCTGCTACCAGCCAAACAGAACTCTGCTTCTAAAGGGCTGGAGTGATTGGGTAGACCCATCAGGATAAGCTCCCTATCCTAAAGTCAACTGATCAGCAAACTTGATTACATGTGCAAAATAACTGTGCCCCTGTTGCCCCTGTAATGTAACCACAAAAAATAACACCCAGGGATGGAATTCTGCCTAACCCTTACTGGGTTATCTTCACCTTTCATTGTCTTTGAGCTAGTTTACAACCCTGTAAATTCTAGAAAACTGTTAACAATGCAAATGATTCTTACCCATACAAAAGCAAGTGAAGTAAGTCAGTAGAATTCAATTGATTGTTGTCATTTGGATAAAGCCGTTTTGCACCTATTTGTAAATTCTTTTCAGTATTCCTGATTGTCTATATATGTATGGCTCTTAAAACCCTCCTTTGAACTAGTTATGACATTTTACTGGCTCCCCATTAATTATTGAATGGAAAATATTTGATGCATTCATTTTATATTTGTATGAGTTATGGTTTTACTTTTAAATTAATCCTTTAACAAAGTTTATTGTATGTTAGTCACTCTCGTAGTTCATTGGTACACAAAGACAAATCTTGGATAGGGTCATAAGAAACTTAGTCTTTTGAACATTGAAAATTCTCCTAGAAATGATGAAGGATGCAGTTGAGTGAAAAAGATGCTATTGTTTCAAGTAAAGGTTTCTGCTAATGCCTCATGAAGATATGGAAAGACTCATGAGACTAAATTTGCTTAAGAACTTAATAATCAGTTTTTTTGCTAAGGGGAAATTTAGAGTATATGTCCTATCAATATGTCATATTAACGCAATATGTCATATTAACACAAGAATGTCCTTCTCGTGCTTTCCCTAAATGAAGGAAAGCTATCAGGTAGGTGGACTTACTCAGAGCCCAGAGAGGTAGAGACATTGATTTTGAAAAGCTCATTGTCCTGAACACATGAATCGGCCATTTTTGAAGCTTTTCCTTTGTTACACTCCATCTTATAATTTAGAGCTATTCAGATCAGTGGCCCAAATTCAAACATTATTGCAAAATTTATAATTGTATTTCATGTGGTAATTGTCACATAAACACTGCTATTTGCCACCAACTCTATTAAATTTATTAGTAACTTTTGGAGTAATTTGGAATAAAGCTGTTAACTTGTATTCACTGGCTATAAGGCAGATATAGGTACTAGTCTTTGAAGAAATTTTAAAAACAAAGGGTCCAACAATTGTTTTTTTTTTTTTTTAAGAAAACAATTAACTTGGCTTTTGAAGAAGTGTTTGGCATATTTTCATGTATCCCTGAAAGGTAACCAGATTAGGCAAATGATTGGACTTCCCAGTTATGATAGGCACAGCATGCTGAAATTAGGAAGTTTTGGATCCATTCATTACAGGATATCACAGACTATGACAAGCTGCAATGATAAAACATAGCAAGTTTTTGTGTTTGAATGGTAATCACTACCAAAAGCCAATATGTTAGTTTTCAAAAGAACTCTCTAATTAGGTAGATGTGATTATTAGAAATTCCATTTATATATAAGATTCATAGTGCAACTGTGGAAGGGAAAGAAAAAGAAGTAGTTAAATTTGCTTTAGTTTGCTTCTAACTTTATACTCTGTTTTTAGATGCAGGCAATAATATTCCCACCATATTCTGGCAAGAATATTTTAAAAAATCAAATGTCTTAGAGTCAATGAAAATTAGCTTATTCAGGAAGAGAGTCCGGCTTAAAAGCTTTGTGAATTTTAGAAGGAAAGCATAGGGCTATACTTGGCCTTCATTCTTACTGAGAATTTATTTCGCTGTCATAGGAGTGATCATGCCGTGACTCATGTACAGTTTTGTATATGTGAGAAAGGAGAGAGGCAGATGCTGAAATCAGTACTAAATGGGTAGCATAAGTTTATATTACAGACTTGTGGGAGACTTCCTTCAGCATGATGAATAATTAGTCATTTCTAGAGTTCAC
The DNA here is from genome assembly GCA_029593785.1 of Cabassous unicinctus. NCBI lineage: Eukaryota > Metazoa > Chordata > Mammalia > Cingulata > Chlamyphoridae > Cabassous > Cabassous unicinctus. The sequence goes on along the minus strand of JAQZBX010010441.1, from coordinate 26,638 downwards.
CTTTGACCTCTTTCACCATACTGTTTTGTTAAAGGCATTTGGCCAAGTAAGAGCAGGCTGTTGTGTTAAAATCACAAAGTACAAAGGGCTACTTTTAGACTTTACAAGTAGAATACTTCTATTTCAGTAAACTGTGTAAACTGTGTTCATTTTATTTGTATTACTATAAAACAAACCCTTGAGATGTTCTTTTTACTTTTAAAAGTGTCCCACTATGATGCAGAAAGCATTTATAAATACATCCAAGGAATAAATAAAGCTAAGGAACACATTTCAAAGATCGATGGCAAATGAATGGAATTTTTTCTCAAATATGATCTAAAGCTGTGCTAAGATAGACTTGACATATAAATATTATACCTTTCTAGGATCATTTTCTAGTGCCCTTGAACAGAGGAGCGCTCTCACGGTCACATTGAGATTTACTCTGAATTTCTTGCTTTGATGCATTCCTGATTTTATTGCTGCTTAAAGGCAAAGTTTGGATTTATTTATTTTAAAAGCATTAGAGAAATATTTGCAGAATGACTGGATTTATAATGAAGGCGTATAACAAACATAGATCGGACAATAAACCAAGAGAACTGAACCCTTGTGGGTTCACTTAGGCACAGTGGTAGAACTGCTTCATTAATGATGCTGAAACCTGCAATACCTTAAGAAGCTCCTAATTAGCTTTAGCAGTTGCTCCCAAGGACAATCAGGTAGAAAATACATGCCTTCTGTCCTGTTGGATTTGAACAAGTACAACATGAGAAACGTGTTTAAAGATGTTATCATCAAATGAAAGTCTAAAAAGATTTAGGCTGGAGCTCTGTGGGGCCAAAACACACAATTAAAAGGGGAAGAAATCAGTGTCTAGAAATGTTGCCTACTTTATAACAAGGAAACGATGGGCCAGTTTTGTTTTTTAACTAAACTGATATTAGGATTCAACTCACGGGCAGACTCCGCGCTGGCCAGCCCAGACTTTGCTTTCAGGGCTTCTCTAACCTCCAGGCACTGCTCAAGTTCCACTTGCTCCATGAAGTCTTTCCTAACCGATTAAACTCACCTTGCTTTCTTCTCACGGATACACTTACCATCAATATCATAAATTCACACAACTCTACACTGTGTTGGGTTAATTTCAAGGGGTACGTGCACACGTGTATCTCTGTGTGCATACAAATCTCGCGTCCCATGCAAGAGTTTACATCTCTCAAGGCAGGAGCGTGGCCTTGTGCCTCTGTATTTCCCATAGAGCCTGGTCTAGAATATGCTATTAAGCGTGAAATGGTTCCGCTGTGAAAGTCCAGGCTGCTGCGGGCAAAGGGGATTTTAACGGGGTAAAGGAAGTGTGCGAGAGTCCATGGCTTTGTCTAGTGGGAGATTCATTTTCAGCTTGGACCTCAGCTGGAATTTATTCTCCCAGCCAAAAGCAGTCGAATAGCCACCCCCTCCTTGCAACTGCAAAGGCTCTGGCAGAGCACAGCCACAGCAGGCAGAGAGCACCCAGAGACAGAGAGGTGCTGGGCTGCTCAGCGTGAGACAGAAGCCAGGCCCTGTGTAATAAATTCCAGCAGGAGCCATTTAGCTGACAGCAAGAAGGGAAATGGCCTTCATGTTTACCTGAGTGTCCTTGTGAACAACTACTAAAGCTAATTAAGCTAATTTCAACAAATAGTTGTGACGACTCAGTATTAAATTCTGAAAAGCAACTATAGATCCAATCCAAGAGTTTTCTATTAGTAATAAGAATTTGATACAAAGCAGTGATTATCCCACTATGGAAGAGCTAGGGGTAGAAATAAGAGAATATGGATGACCAGTGGACCACAAATTAAGAAAAACAAGTCTGTGCCATAGCTGAACAGAGCCGCTTCCCGGGTCTCAGTGAGCTAATAATAGAGAATTGGTAGAGACTGTCTCTTCAATATTGCGTCTAGTTTGTTATATATACTCCTCCTTAAATGTAAGTAGACTGTAATGTCTGTCTTATTTAATACTTTTCTTCGTAGAGCCTTGAGTTTAAGAAATCCTCGAGGTATCATTGAGACAGAAACCTGTTTCTATTACTTGCAGGTAGGATTTCTGGCCCCTATGTCAGATACACCAGGCAGCATTCGTTAGAGAGTATTGTTGTAATAAAGCTGATTCTTACCAGGATACATACACTAACTCCTGCTTGGATATTCATGGTGATTCACTAAATACTTACTGATTTAGTTAACAACTCCAACCATCATGAATATAGAGACTTCCCTTTAGCTCATCTCTAAAATAAAACAGGATGAAACTACCAATAAACTGTGCACATTTAAAAGAAAAACGCAGCAGGAGGATAGATGCTTGAAAACTTTGGAATTAAAAGAGAAAAACAGCTGGCTGTTCATAAGCCTCAGAAGGTGATGTTTACCTTGGTCGGTTTACCTGGGCTCAGAGTTTGACATCCCAGCCAAAAGAATCTTGTCAGTCACCAGAGTCTACGAATGTCAGGAAAGCTAACTTTGCATTTTCTAAACTCATACAAGCCTGAAAAATGCTAACTTTGTTAATTTAGTATGTTATAACTTAGCTCTCCTGGTTTGCAAGTGACAATAACCCCACCGTTAAGCTGACTTAAGTATAAAGGGAATTTTTTAAATTCGAATAACCAAAAAAGTTTAGAGATTTGGCTGGCTCAGTGTTGAGGCTCAGACAACGTCACAGTTACCTGGTTCCCCATCTTGGACTGATTTCCCTCCACGTGTTGCTCTCATTTGCTGCCATGGCCTCCCTTCTTGATGAAATACCACTGCAGAGCCAGGTTTTACAATCAGTACTGAAGAGAGTGTGTCTCTCTCCTAACTGCCCTGGTTCTTGTTGTCATGTCGAACCAATCACCAGGCCAGGGAGACGAGAGCCACTGCTGAGGCTGAAGATGACGCCAATCCCACCTTGATTTTGTGGGCTGAGAGCAGGGATTGGCTATTCTTCAATGGGAGAGCAAGGTATTATTAGAAAGTAAGAAGGATGTTTGGGGATAAAAAGCAATTCCGTCACAACATGAGAAATATAACTGAACAAGATATTCACCTCATCCTGAGCAGCATATTCTTTTCCCCTAAGCAAGGTAAGAACCAGGATGCAAATTACCAGAATATTTTTGACAGGCAGGAAATGCTATCGAGGGAAGTAAGTTATATGATTCAAATATTTTGTGACAGCAACCTGTCTTAATCCTCTTCACACCAAGTATACATCTGTTTAGTGATCTGGGCTTTAGCTTGCCGAGAGCTCACTGCTGCCACATGCATCACCTCCAGTACCAGTTGTATAATGAAAATTCAAACTGGTTAAGGAAACTCTTTTACATTTCAACAGCCAGTTTCCAGCGGAGAATAATGGTCGGGCCCCAATAGAGAATTCTAATCTCTGTACATTAGACTTGAGTGGAATCTACAGGCTGGCCCATTGCCCAGAACAGGGTACTCAATTATAATTATTTCTCTTCCATTTTCTTGAAGATAATAGTGAGTCCATTTAGCAAAGGTGTAACCTTAGGCAAATCATTTAGCCTCTTTAGAGCGCAGATTTATTATTTGTAAAATGAGATGGTTAAGACTATGTAAATTCCATGCATCCTTTCCAGATTCTCCAACACTTCTTCTCAATAAAGGAGGTCATTAAAGTGTCTCCTTTGTTTTACGTATTGTGTATATATACAATATATCTTTGCTAAGTTATCATGTGATTTCAAATCTCAGTGACTTAGAAAAACAGAGGCTTATTTCTTACATCACGGTACATGTCAGCTAGGACTCTGCCCCGTATCTTCCTCATTCTAGAACAAGGCTAAAGGATCAGTCTCTACCCAGGAAATGTCAGTTCTATGGCAGTGGAAAAGGGTCGCAGCAGAACTCATGGCTCTTAAAGCCTGCGGATCACTTCTTCTCACATTTCATTGGCCAAAGCTAGCCACACGGCCAACACAAGTAGCACTGTGATAGTAGGAAGTGAGTTATTTAGTCTCACTGAGAAGGGAGAGCATATGGCAAAGGTCTGGGGAAGGGTAGGCAGGACTTGGGAAAGGCAGTGCAATCTACCATGGCACACTCACTGTGCAACTGTATTAAAAACTTTAATTGTGTTGCCATACATTATGTTCTCCTTTTCTTATCTAAAATAACAAGATAATTATAAAGCATATTATAGCATTTTAGAGTGCTGCATTTATAGGGTACCCAATGGGGTAGCTGAGAATATGAGGTTGCTTTGAGAAAACATAAAATGTCAATAAGAGTGAAGATTTTTTCAATGCAAATAAATTATCAGTGTGGTTCCTTGCAATTCAGTAGAGTTGAGGCAAAACCTGTGTAGAGGCAAAAAGGTGTGAGCCCTGGGATTGGAGTTTTCCCTTTACTGACTTCTCAAAATTACCTTTTGAAATTCTGAACTTGGATGATGCAGCGATTAATACTCAACATACTGAATAACAAATGTTCATCAGTAAATGACTGCAGCAAGATTTTGGTGTATTTAGCCAAGTAAACATTGTAGGAAAATGCAGTATTGATGGGAACTTGGGGTTCTCTTTCCCCTGAAGGTTGCTGTGACCTCCAAGTCAGTCTATTGCAAGAATTCTCAAGATGTGGTTCATGGACCAACAGAATCATCACCAGCAGGGAATTTGTGAGAAATGCAAATTTTGGGGCTGCACCTTCAACCTACTGAATCGGAAACTCTGTGGCTGAGGCCAGCCAAACCCTCCAGGTGATTCTGAAATGTGCTAAAGTTTGAAGAACCACTGAGCTATGGAGTATTCTTAAGCCTCTGGGACTTCCAAGAAGAAGCTCTGTTTCCAAGTGGTTAATGTCACATCAGCGCCTTTTCCATTCATCTACTAGAATCTAGCATGGTTTGTAATCTCCATCTGAAATAACATATCCTATATAGCCTGGTGTTTTAAACCTCAGCTAGACCTTGACATGGATTAGTGTGAGAAATATTTCTATATCACCACATATTTGCTTTAAATATATGTTTTAGCTATTTGCCCCAGTATGCCACTTTGACCAATGTTATGTGACCTTGAAATAAAAAATCTTGTCATATTTTAGGGGTCTGCTTTGCCAAAAATATTTATGGCTTCCCCAGCTTTGTCAGGATAGGAAAGCTGTAGGGGTTTGCTTTATAGCAAACTGACTTGTGTAGGTCAAGAAGGGCTGTGGAAAAATCTGAACTGCAGCTCTTTCCTAAGCTGAATTCAGACCATGGTCCAAGAAGAGAGACATAAGCACTCAAATGAATATAATTTTTCATTTGATCTTTCCTGAGAAGATTTTTCCTAAGAAGTCTTGATTTGAGATCAGATAAATATGAATAAAAATAAAGCTTTAGTGGGCACAGGTGACTTCAAAATTTCGATTGGATAATTCCTCATTTCCAGACAGTTGGAAATCTAGAGATCATTTTGGGGGCAATACCTGTTAGTAACTTTGAGTTCTTTACTTAATTTAGCACACGTATATACTGAACCGATGAAATTACCATTGTTATTTTGATGAATGTCAATATTAATTTGGTCAGTTTTCATAGATTTCTTAAGAAATCTTTTGGCAGTTGTTAGACTACATTATTTTCTAAATAAAAGGTGATTTTTCTATAACTGAAAATTTGTTGCTATGTATTATTCTTCTTTGATGTATTCACAATTTATGCAGTTATTATTGGCCTGAGGTCTTTGCATAGTTACTGTAATTTTTTGCACAATTTATTGTTTCAGAAGAAAGTACTTAGCTGGAGCAGGATATAAAGATATGGTGATATATTGATAGTTAAAGTGGAAGTGGGAAAGGGACAAAGGATACCTTTTTAAGTTCATATTTACAATCCCATTTTACCAGGACACATCAGTTTAGGGGCATAAATGGACAGGCTGCTAAAACCAAAGAATATGGACTCAAATAATGAAAACAATAAAACAGTATTTCCTAGCAACTCTCGCAGCTACAGCAGTACCTCCTGGCATCTCTCTCTCTGTCTTCCTTTGTTTCTCCCTGTGCTCACCTGGGCCTCTTCGCTCACATTTCTATCTTGACATTTTCTCCTTAGCATCAGCCTCTTCTTCATTTCAGTTTCAATGGTCCCTAAAGGTGAAATAAATACTGAAGTATGGAGACTTGTCCCTTCTTTTTCTGTGGTGGCACTTTTTGTTTTTCCATTTGACTGACTGACTCAGTCTCTTCTAACCTCCTTTTCCCAAAGAATCTGGCACAGGTTTCCTCAGGCCTGTTCCAGAAGACAATTTGTGTGACAGATTATTTTGCTTCTTTGTTCCCTTCTATCCCCCGTGTCCCAACCCAAATTTGAAAACGACCTTACTCCCAAGCACAAGTCCTTTTCTGTCTTACATAATGCCTGAGAGGTAAAGAGAAGCAGAACCCGGTGTCAGACTTACTCGGCTCTACTTTGTCTTGCTTCTTCCCACGACCCCTGGGACTGACCTTTTTCTTTATTTAACATCCTACTTCTACTCTATGCTAGTAAGCCTGATGGCCAGTGGTGTGCTGATCAATGTTTAAATGTTTAAAGGCCTCCCCTGGCACTTCAGGGGAAAAACTGATTTCTAGTCTGTGATGGATTGAAGTATGTACCCCAATTTAAACATGTACTTCGTCGTGACCCGTCTTCCTGTGGGTGAGTATCCATTGTAAATAGGATCTCTCGAAATTGAGGTGTGGCCAACTGAATGAGGCTGGGGCTTAATCTGGATTACTGAAGGCCTTAAGAAAGAAACCGGAAGCCAGAGTCAGTGGGAACCTGGAAATGAAGAAGAGGACTTCACCCCGTGACGGAAAGACAAGGAACCCAAGAGTTGCTGGCCAGCTGGAATACTACCCACCCTGGGAGGAAGCAAGCCTTCTAGGCTCTGAAACCATGGACCAATCAATTCCCGCCATTTAAGACACTATTTGGTCTTTGTCACAGCAGACCAGCAACCTAAAACACAGTGTTTGCAGCTTTCCATGGGGTAAATATTCCCACTGGAGCTGATTTCAAACTACCACTGTGATGCCACTGAATGAGTTGGGGAGAAATGTGCAAGGTTGGCTCTTGGAAGGCAGTAGCACCCCTCTCCAGCACACCACTGCTTAGGGCTAATGCCCCCAAAATAAGAAGCGGTAACTTCAGTATAAGATTGTCTGTAACCTGAGTCCTCTAGACTTCCTTCACTGATACATTAAAGGGATATTAAAATTCTCTTTCCCTCTTTTAAATTCTAGGCTGAACATACACTTAGTTTTCCTGACTGCAAATACTGGGAGGATTGTACTTTGTTTTGTGGAGTTATCAAGTCATCCACCATTTTAGGAAACCTTTTCATGATACTTGAGCAGTCAGTAAATCACTTTTATGCAGCTCTGCATTTATTGCTCTTGGGATTCAAGTCAACTGATATTATAGGGGAAAGTATCTAACTATTTCATTATGTTTTCTTGTGTAGTGATGTCTAATAATTTACATGTTAAAATGCACATTAATTTATTATAAATTACCCTCCTTTATTTTTTCCTTTATATTAAAAGTTGGAGATTATATAGAATTTGGGGATTATATAGGTGGGTAAGTATATTAGTCAGCCAAAGGGGTGCTGATGCAAAATACCAGAAATCAGTGGGTTTTTATAAAGGGTATTTATTTGGGGTAGAAGCTTACAGTTACTGGGCCATAATGCATAAGTTTCTTTCCTCACCAAAGTCTGTTGCAACGTGTTGGAGCAAGACAGCTGCCGACGTTTGCCAGGGTTCAGGCTTCTTGGGTTCCTCTCTTCCCGGGGCTGCGTTTCTCTCCGGGCTTCGCGCCTCTGTTTCCTCCACAAGGTCAGCTGTAGAATATGAGGCTCCCTACGCTTTGTCTCTCTCCACAAAGCCAGCTGTAAACTCTCAGGCGAATGGCCTGTCTCTATCCCAGGGCCCTCTCTCCTTCCTCACCAGAACTCCAACATCAAAACTGCTGCAACTCTGTCCTTTGCAATGTCTTTTATCTTTGATTCCCCACCCACCAAGGGGTGGGGTTCAACGCCCTACTGACGTGGCCCAGTCAACACCCTAATCATAACTTAATCACGCCCAGATTAGCAGACCAGTTTACAAGCATAATCCAATATCTATTTTTGGAATTCATAACTACATCAAACTGCCAAACTGCTACAGTAAGTTACATTATTGTCTTAGTTTGCCAGATTGCCATGACAAATACCACACAATGGTTTGGCTTAAACAATGGGAATTAATTGTCTCATGGGTTCTGAGGCTAGAAGAAGTCAAAGTCAAGCTGTCAGTAGGTCTTGCTATCTCCTGGAACCAAGGGCGTCCTGGTGCTGTCCACCGTGCTCCGTGAGTGTTCCTTGGTATATCTCTGCCTCCCATCACAGGGTGAGGTCATCTCCTTTCTGGCTTCTGGGCTCCAGTAATGTGGGTTAAGATCCACCCTGATTCAGTTGGCCACCCCTATATAGGCCCTTCAGAGAGCCTGTTCTAGATGAATACATACCATGACTCACCTGACAGATACACAGATGCTATTTACAATGTGTTTACATCCACAGAAAATGGATTAAGATTAAGAACATGTCCTTTCAGGAGAACATGATTCAATCCACCACAATTATCTATGAATTTTACTTTAGGAAAGAAAAGGCGATTGTCTTAGATTAGGGTTCCCAGGAAGCAGATTCTGAGACAACAATTTGTGTGTAAGTAGTTTATTTGGGAAGTAATCCCCAGGTAGGAGTAGGGGTACTGAAGTGGGACTGTGAGACAAGAAAGAAAAGAAAGTGCAAGTGCATTAAAAAAGTAGGTTATCATTCTGGGCAACTGGGGCACAATATAATTGGGAACCTCTGAGAGACAGTAGAACACTGCCTCTCAACCTGAGGTGTTAGGAAGATGGAGCACGTTATTTATCAATTCTGATTTGTCACTAACTAGGGGCTGCTCCCAGAAACGTTAGCTCCCTAGCCCTTCTGGCCTGTCTCACCTGTGGACCAAGAATGGACCTGTGGCTAAAGAAAAATCCCAGGTATGGAGCCACAAGATTTTGCAGAAAGAACCCATAGGCATTTATAGGGACAGTGAGTGTGAGGAATGGGACACAGGCAACATCTGCTACAGTCCACCCCTTCCTTGTACCACCCATATCTCCAAGGGCTCTGCTTTAAGGAAATCCATTCCGATACGGATTCAACAAAGGGCTGTGCTCTCTCTCGTTCTCGCTCTCGCTCTCATCTACCTCTTCACACACATACATTTTCTAAAGTAAAGACAACAGTAGTTTTAGTTGGATAAACTACAATTCCAGCTACTGCTAATGGCCCAAGTTTATAAGTGATAAATTTATAAACTCTTCTTCTACCCATTCTAAAGATTTGGCTTCTGCTGGCCTAAGTTGCTTGCCTGGTGAGATAGCACAGATCTACATCCTGGAGGGCTCTCGACCCTAGAGTGCCTGAATTTTGTCAAGTCATCACCTGGCACTGAAGCACCAAGAGGCTCCTCAGTGAACTGCCTGATTTCCAATCGTATCCTCCTCTGCTCCCACTGTGCAGCAGCAACCCTATCTCTTCATGATCAGCAGAAAAGTGAATTTCTTTGCCTGTTGGTCTATTGGTGATAGATGCTCAATATATTTGGGCAGCAGCCAAAGTTTATGGGTAGTGAGACCCTGACTGTATCTGCTGGTAGAGCATCTGGTTATCATTTGGACACCAAGAATTTTTACATAAGGCCATGACTGAGGACAGAAAACATAAATAAAACAAATATGACTTTGTGTTCTCCCAATTTTCAGAAACTTTGTGATGACAGAGAAAGGCAGTTGTGACTGTGAGCAAGACTTGAAGTGCTCTGTTCAAAGCACAGCATGTGAGTTTTCCACAATCAGGTGGTAACATAGCGTACTCTGTTCAGATGCCCCTTAGTTCTACTGCTTGGGTGCAAGAGGGAACTTATTTTAGCCTTCAGCCCAAATATATTGGTTGAATTACTAGAGTTTCATTTAGAGACAGCTGAGAAAATATATGCCAATTACTCTCAGGGACTGTTGGACTCAAGATGTCTTTTTCTTCATTAATTATTAAGGATTGGGCTTTTGTAGAAGTAGGTGATGGTGATTTCTCTCTCTCTCTCTCAACACCTCCTTCACAGGGGTGCTGTGAGGATTTCTGTCTGTGTGGTAATGAAGTTCAGTGGCTGACTTTGAGTTTCCCAGTGGAAAAGGTGTCATAAAATTTGAAAATTAAATATATATACACTACTAATAATATGAATGTTGATCTTGAAATGCAATATGAAAACCAGAGGCTGGAAATTTTAAATTTGTAACGAGATGCCATAAAGCTGCGATCTCTCCAGACCTTTGGAGGTCAACAGGGGTGGGCCCAGGGAAGACTTGGATGGAAGATGCTGCAGGATGTGGTGGTGGTGATTCAGTAGGTGGCCCTCTTCCATCCCAAGGTGGTCCGGAGCCAGCTCCCAGCCTGGGGTTGTGGAGCTCCATGCTCCATGAGAACCATCTATTGGATGATATGTAAGACTGAGGTTCTGACCACTTCTGCTCTTAAAAATTCCAGGGCATTTTTATAAGGTGAAGATGTATCCCTGTGTTCTACAAGCTGGTTCCAGCTGGGTAGCAATATTGGTTTCTCAGTGAGGCCTAGATGAAGGAAGATGTGTAGAAGTTTCAGGATGATGATGAACATTTCTATGGGAGAAAATTTAGACAGATTATTTCAGACTTTATCCCACACTCCATTTGATGAATTAGCTAAACAAAATAGCTGTTAGTAACTTTCTTTTGGGATAATCATGTATTTGTAGATGATATTCACATTTTCAGAGAGTAATATGTCTTTTTCTCAATAAAGGTACATATGAAGAGTTAATTTAACCAGTGGTTATATGTGGTGATAAAGTGACTCCTACTTGGAGGGTTTCTTCAGGGTTTCTCTTCCCTTCCTTGAATAACTGAGATTTAAGATATAGGAAATGGAATAAGATACATGGTGAATGATAAGAATTTTTAAAATTTAGAATAATCTGAGACTTTTTCCTCCTGACCCGTTTTTAGATAAGCATCACCCATAACTTCCAGAACTTTTCATTTTGTATCACCCATAATATATTGATTATAATAACAAAAGTCAGAGCAATAATATCAGAATGATTTTTAACGGTAAATGGACTAAAAGTTGTCAAGATGGGTTTTTAGAAATGCAAAAAAAAAGAATCCATATAAAAATTAGGTCAGGGAGGGAAAACAGATTATCAAAGAAACCTTTACATATTCTTATATATTTGGATTCACCCCTTTTCAGGAATGGGAAAAGAACCACATTGCTCTCTCCACACATCACTTACTGTGCTTACTGAGTTCAAAATACCCCATTTCTAGATTTTGGCAAAAGGAAATCACTGAGCCTAAGTTCTGTATATAATTTGCTATTTCTGTGGAAAGTTACCATAGCGCCGTGGTTCCAGTAGAATGAAAAAAATGCCTAACAGTTACAGACAGAGGGCAACTCAGATTAACTAATATGGGTACTTCCCTCTCAGTCCCTGAATGTGAGGTATTGATTATATTGAGAAGCCCAGGCAATGCCTTCTTTTCTGAATTCCATGTTAGTGGGGCAATAATAGATGTTTAGCATTTTGCTTTTTCTATTTGAGTTTAAGTCTTTAGGTAATATAGAGAGACACTGACTACTTCTTTTCTACAGTTTCTATGGGTAATTATTAAATAACTGCTGTATTTTGACTCTCTTAACATACTCTCATACATGATTATTATGCTCAGGCCACCACCATGCTATAGTCACAAGTGAGATTGCACTTTTAGGACTCCTGCCTGGGGTGGGGGAGGTGGGATTTAAGAGTCAGTATATCACTGCAATATCTGGTGTCCAGTCTGTACCATGGCACCTTTCCCCTCTTATTCCCCCATGTCTCACTATTTTCATTTTGTTTTCAAAGAAGTTTTGGTCACAGCAAAATCACTCACAGAATACAAGAGACTCTCATTGTATTCTCATATGCGGGGTGCATGGGAGGAAGTTCACCTGAACGTACATATAAGGTATATAAAATTGTTCAAATGCTCACGGGGCATTGTCACAGTGGGTGGAGAATCACTCAATAAATGAGAGAATACTGACTTCCCATCCTGGAGAGCTCTGCCACATTTGTAAGGGAGCAGCAACAGTCCCCCAAGGGCAGGGGCAGTGTCTGGCAAAGGAGGATGATCCACTGATGGGCCCTTGTTATTGATGACTAGCCTTATGAGTCTTTGCTCTTGAAATTGAAACTTAGCCTATTGTTATGGGGTGCCTAAGGGTTGCCTCCTGAGGGCCTCCATGTTCCTCAAATGTGGCCTTTCTCTAAGACAAGCTCAGCATATGAATGCATTACCTTCCTTCCAGCATGGGACATGACTCCCAGGGATGAGCCTCCCTGGCAATGAGGGATTATTACCAAGTGCCAACTGGCAATGTGACTGGAAAAACACCTCAAATAAAAGGGGGAAAAGGTAAAGACAAATGAGTTCATATGACTAAGAGACTTCAAAGTGAGTCGGGAGGTTATCCCAGAGGTAACGCTTGCGCACATCTCAGTAGGACCTTGTAGACTTCCAGGGTGGATATCACCCAAAACAGAGGGGCTCCTGAGGGCTCTGGAGACACCCAGGTCCTATGTCAGGGTGCATAGCTCTGGGGTTTGGTTCCTTGCTGGTGGGCCCTACTTTGGAATTTGTGCTCCTGAAAGTGACAGAGTTGGACTCAAATATGTATTCCCTGCACATGGTTCATCTGTCACTTCTATTCAAACCTATATGTGGTGCTGGAGTTTATAGGTGTGCATCCAGAAACTGGAGTCTTGGGCTGCCCATGTGCCAGCTGGGCCTGGAATCTCAGTGGAGCTGCAACTCCTACTCTACGGCTCAGTGGACTTGCCCAGGACACCTGGCAGGGAGATGGTGATGGACAACAGCCATCCCAGGGAATAGAGAGAGTCTGCAGCTGCAGGCAGGATAGTACCATCCATCTTCCCCATGGGATATAAACTTCCTCTCAATTGGAGGTGGAGTGGACATCACCATCCCAGACTCCTCAGGATTGGGGGAAGAGCTGTGGACTAGAGTGGACTTACTGGTGTTCTATTATAGACATATTGTGATTGAAGCAATGGAAGAAATTACAACATTAATGTGCAGCTAGTGGCCACTGGACGCTCTGGGGGCAGGGAGAGGGAAAAGCAGTTGTAATAGAGGACGTTTTTCGGGGCTTGGGAATTGTCCTGAGTGACATTGCAACGACAGATATAGGCCACTTTATATCATCATATAACATGCAGAACTGTGTGGGAGAGAGTGTGGTCTACAATGTGAACTATGGTCCATGCTTAGTAGCAAAGCCCCAGGATGTGTTTATCCATTGCAGGTGATGTGCCACACTAATGAAGGATGTTTATGTGGGAGGTTGTGGGAGGTGTGGGAGATGGGGAACGTGGAAATCCCTATATTTTTTGTGTAACACTTATGTAATCTAAGTATCTTTTTAAAAAAATTTATTAAAAAAAAAAATATATATATATATACCAAAAAAAAAAAAAGAGTCAGTATAACCAATGGCCCTAGAATCGGTAAGACCCAATACAGCTACAAATGTAAATAACATTGGGAATGTAAGTAATGTAGGATAACTTGTCAAGTACCAGTCTTCCTTCCTTAGCTGCATTTACAAGATACAAAATGCATAATTGATGGATCATTGACTCAATAGATCCGACTTCCAGACTGAACTTATGCAATACCTTAAGAGAGACACTGGAAATACCTGTGCCTCTGTTTCTACATTTATCCAATTAGGATGCTATAATCTGCATTTCATGTATTTCATAGTGAACAACGTTAATAAATCATCTTTGAAAATCAAAGAATAAAATATATTTGAATAGTAAGCATTTCTTGTTAGGATAAAGTGCTTTATACTGGTCTAAATGTTAAAATATTATATTTTCTATTTTTTAAGTATACATTTATTTCCCAATTATTTTCCTTTAAATAATAAATAACAGTCTTACAAAATAAATTAACCAAACAACAAAAGAATTCAGCATGTGAACAGTACAAAGAAAACAAATTGGTTTTTAAATGACATGTATAAACACAGAAAGAGTGATTCCCCTTTTATTTGTATCAGAGATAATGCAAAATAATTTCTTCCCATTTTTTAATTGTAGATTCACTATAAGAAATACTTCAGAGAGGTCCATTTAAACTTTACCCAGTTTCCCCCTAGGGTAACATCTTGAAAAACAATTAATATGATAATGCAACCAGAATATTGGCATTGACACATAACAGTTTTACACCATAAGTATTCCTCCAGGTGTCCTTTTACAGCTACACCTACTTTCCTCCTTCCCAGTTCCCTCCCTACCCTCACAATCACTAATCTGTTCTCCATTTCTGTATTTTTTTTTTCCATTTCAAAAATGCTGTATAATGGGATTCTACAGTATGTGCCCTTCTGAGGTTGGCTTTTTCCACTCTGCTGATTTATCCAGATGTAGTGCATGTTAATAGTTTGCTCCTTTTTACTGTTGAGTAATATTCCAAAAAATATATTTTTAATCTCTAAACACTCCTTACTGATTTACCTAGGAGACCCTTGTTTTTTTTACTAAAGTGCACAATGAAAAGATCAGAACACATGAGAGGTCTATTTCTTACTGCAAAGTTTTTTTTTTTTTTTTAATTCTGGTAATTTTAATGAACTACTAGCAAAAATAACATGGAAATAGCTGGATACACAGTTAAGACAGTTTATTAATATAGACTCTATTAATATAAATACGTACCCCTGATCATGGACAGCAATACAATACTTTTTTTGTATTAGGAAAATCAGACCTTGAGCATTCCAGAATGATGCTGGCAACTGGGCATGAAGGCTACAAGGATATCAAAGGACCAAAAACCATGTAGTCCAATACATTGTTTTACCAATTGGGAATTCCTCTCTTGGAAAAAAGACTTCAAAAAGATTTCAAATATATTGAAAGTAACAGAGAGTTAGTCTGTATTTCACCAAAAGCAGAACAGGGAAACATACTTGAAAAGGCAGATTTCACCTCCAAGGGGAGATTTCTGAGATTAAAAATTCTCCAACTTTTTAACTGTCTCTTAAAAGTAGCTTGGATACAATTCAATAAGGAAAGAGTAGTCCTTTCAACAAATGATCTCAGGTCAGCTGGATGTTCCCACACAAAAGAATGAATTTGGACTCCTACCTCACACCATATATAAAAATTCAATCAAAATGGATCAAAGACCTAAATGTGGGAGCTAAAACTATAAAACTCATAGAAAAAAAAAAAAAACCAAAATCATGCAAATCTTTGTTAATATGCATTAGGTAGTGGTTTCTTAGATATAACATCAAAGCACAAGTAACAAAAGAAAAAAAGATAAATTTCACTTCTTCAAAATTTAAAATGTTTGTGTTTCAAAGGATAACATCAAGAAAGTGAAAGACAACCCAAAGAATGGGGGGAAATATTGCAAATTATATCTGGTAAGGGACTTATATCCAGAATATTTAAAGAACTTTTACAACTCAACAATAAGAGACAAACAGCACCATTAAAAACTGAGCAAAAACCTGGGTAAACATTTTGCAAAAGATCTACCCAAATAACCATCAATTAATGAATAGACAAACAAAATATGAACTATCCATTCAATGGGATATTATTCAGCTATAAGAAGGAATGAATACTGATCCATGCTGCAATAGGGATGAAGACATGGCGCGGAGTGAAAGAAGTCAAACTCAAAAGGCCACATATCATATAATTCCATTTATATGAAATGCTCAAAATAGAAATCCATGGAGACAGAAAGGAGATTAGTGGTTGCCAAGGGCTGGGGAGGAAGGAATGGAGAGTGACTGCTAATGGGTTCAGGGTCTCTTTTTTGGGTGACAAGCATGCTCTGGAATGGTAGTGATTGTTGTCAATTTCGTGAGTATTCTAAAAGCCGCTGAACTATACACATTAAAGGGTGAATTTTGTGATATATGAATAATACCACAATTATAAATGAAAAAGTAGTGGGATTTCCCATCTTTGGAATTTTCAAGCTGTAAGAGTTCTGACCAGGTGAGAGACAGAATTGGGTGACCTCTAAATTTTCTTTCAACTTTCAGACTCAGATTAAATTGGGCAATGTGTATATCAATTAATAACAAGTACTGGAGTCAAGAATTAGGAGATTTGGATTCTGATGCCTTTGCTTCTTTAATTAGTTTGAGCAAATCTCAGTCCCTCTGGGTCTTGGTTTCCTTTTGTGTAAAATAGGGATGATGACATAAGCTTCACTGACATCACATACATTGTGAAGATTAATTAGGTTAATAAATATGAAATTACTTTAAAAGCTGCATAGCACAATATGGATATTTTATGAGGATATTTCCTGAATTATCAAATATAGTCCTTTCAAGCATGATTTTGAGTCCACATTTATAATTTCATTCTAATTTTAAAAATGCTTTCTCCTTAGCTATTTGTAAAGAAAAAGGACAGTGGGTGATTGATTAATTAGTATAGATTTTTCAATTAGTAAATTATCTGTATTATTTCTATCTCCTCTTCCATCAATTGCCTAATTCTGGATATTTTACTGGTTATTAAACTTCCTCCAAAATGTTAAGGATGTTCAAAGCACTCCATTAGCCTTTAGAAATAATAAAAAGACAAATAACCCAATTTATATGTTTCATATAAAAAGAGCTTTAAATTTATAGACTAAAATGATGTTTCTGGGCTACATGAATTCTGTTCCTGACATCCTATTATCATGCACACACAAAGTAATAATTTGGATGCATTACAACTCCTGCAGATAAAGTGAAAAGTAACTTTAAAATTCAGTGATTTCGGAATATAAAAGGAAATAGACTATACTTATATTTTCCTTTCCACCAAGAAACCCTCAAGTTTTATCTCCCTATATAGGCTCCAGTTAAAGCCACAAATCACCCTTAAGTTCTAATATTCTAAAATAGCCTGCCTGTCAGTAGCAGCTGGAAAACTGAAGAATGTACTCATGAAGTCATAAAAGTTCAGTGTTGGATGCTTAGGTCATTTATCAGTAATTTATTTGGTTGCTACTGCATTTTCTTTCTTTTACCTCCCTCAAAAGAGTAGATATTTTCCATACTATTCAAATTCTTTAAAATTGTTAGAAAAATTCATTTCTCTTCCTAAAATAGTATGTGAGGTGTTCATTTGATAGAAAGGTCCATTTTTGTAGATGATAGTACATATGGGCTATAATTCATTTATGTAGACCATGTTACTGAAAATCCCTGGCCAACTGTCCCCTACTGCATGCTCTCCACCTGCTCCTTTCCCCCACAACAGAATATATAGGGTTTTTTTTTTGCTTTTCTTATACTATGATTTTATGGCTCTGTCCAGAGGCCAGTGGAAACAAATTTTTGTTTTGATTTTTTTTTTAAGTTAATGGTCTTAAAGATACAACCCAAGAGTAAATTTTTATTACTCTCAGGCTTCTGATGATGTATTACTTAAATTCTGAGACTAGGATTATTTTAAAATTAACTATTGCTGTGCATTCAGAAAGCAGTACACATTCAGTCCAACTCCCATTAAAAATTACTTTTACCTTCATATGTATATATAGGAAATTATTTTCATAATGATGAGTCTACCCCAGGAAGATTCAATTAAACTTTGGCATGCTCCTGTTGATAAAGCAGAGAAGTAGAATAATTAATTTTAATAAGACCTTAAAATAGTATTATCAGCAATTTTTAATGCTCTTATCATCACTCATACTATTTATAGTGTTTTTCTATTTGTACAAAAAAAAAAAAGCAGAATTGCATATAAATGTATCATTATTTCCACCTCTTTCATTTGACTCAGGTACTTTGTGCTCTGCTCTCAAGACCCATGATTTCTCGCCTCTTTAATAGACATTGCCTACTGGGATTGAGACAGAGATGGGTGCAAAGTATTCTGGAATGGAAAGAATGACTCTTCACTTTTTTTTTTCACTTTTTTGCTGAATATCATCTTTTGATATATATGTACATAAAGCTACTAAGGAAAAGGCGTGCTGTTTCCACAAAAATAAAACACCTTATCATTATTTTGGAGGACTTTCCTAGATATATAATGTTTGTATGACTACACAATAATTCAGTTTCCTGAGAGTTACTAAATCACTTGCAGATTCGGAGGAGGGTTTCTGAAGTTATTGGTGTGTTGCTGTGCTATGGTGAGACAGAGAACACACCAGTGTGTGGTCCAAAAGGCCTGTTCGTACGAGTGTCTCTTTTCTGAATCAAACTTGGTGTGTCTCGTTTCCTACTTTTAAATCCAGATTTTAAAAAAACATATGTGTTTATGCTGCAGAACAAATGAAGGAATTTATGGGAAAGTATTGGAAGTAAGTGCAAAGGGCTGTGAAAGCGGGAGTTAGCAGGGTATCAGCTAACAGAGCAGTTGCAGAGTGCATTCTGCAAGTGCAAGGGGAAGCCTTTGGATCAGTTTAAGCAGGGGAGTGACATTGGAAAGCATTCTATGTTTATTTTAGCAGCCTGCAGAAGAAGGTTTTACATTTTATTACTGAGTCAAATACTAGGTGTCTCAGAACTTCCCAGCTGGTCTGCCACCCTGTGCCTGGGATTTGCTCTCCTTAGGCCCTAGCCTTTAAGTCTTTCTCTGCAAACAACTCTGTCCCTTTAACCCAGGTGACAACAACGTTATTATTTTCTGCACGTGTCACAAGGTGACAAGGTTGGGAAGCCCTCCTTGTACCTAAAGCACTCTGATTTCCTGAATAGTTTGTTTAGAAAGGTTGAGGCCAGGAGTTAACAGCACCCAAGAGGTGAAGTAGGGAAAACGCCGTCAGACGCCGTGGGCGTAGAGGACGCCGTGGGCGTAGAGGACGTGGAAGCTGAGGTTAGCCAGCACGGTGGTCTGTGTCGTGGACACACTGATATTTTAACAGCAGTTCTCACATCTTCCTCTTTCTCTTTAGTGATTTAATGTTAATTCACAAGTGTACGTCCAAAGCTGTTACATAAATTCTTTGGAAAGTAAAGAACGGGCAGTACTTCCTAGAAGGGGAAGAGAGGTAACATACCCCAAAACACAAGTTTTCTACATTTTCTCCCTAACTATTTGTGAAATAATAAGTATTATTAAGGTCTCTTTTAGCAAAACGTTGTGGTATTTTTTTTTTTTTACCTTAAAATGCAATCCCTAAATTAGTCTTGTTAAGTAGTAGTTGGAGACTGTGTCATATTTGAACATGATGTGATATATGGCTTTTCAGTCAGTCATTTATATTTAGACAAAGTACGACACTCTCCTAACTCTGTATTTCTGAGTTTACTTGTTACCCAAATGCATATGTCTAAATTGCTTTTCCCTGATGCCCAACAGAAAACTTCTGTAGATTATAGGGGTCTCATCCGAGCATCAGTACAAAGCTTTCAAAGACTTTGACTATCACCTAATTCTCTAATAGATGAGTATTTTATATATAGAAACTTTTTTAAAGCAGCAATTTTGTGAAAGGTGTTATTTGCATTATTTTGCCCGTTGGCCACTCTGGGCAAGAGGATCTTCCATGCACGATTTAGAGGGCTCTGTCCACCTGAGTAATTATATATTAACATATCTGGGGATGAACTTTGTTAGGACTTTTAAAAGATAATAATAGTTTTAAATGTATTCTTTCATCATTCATTTGTTCATTCCATTGCCTTCATTCACTCTTTCAAGTATTTATTCAACAAGTATGTATTGTGCTTCTACCACTGGTCGGTAAACAAGATGAAGACTTTCTAGTATTTGTTCTCATGATGTTCACCCACTGGTGAATGGAGATAGAAGGTAAACAAGAAAGCCAGTAAGTGAAAAAGACCATTTTTTGTAGTGATAAGTGCTAGGAATACAGTGAAAGAGAGTAGTGTGATAGTGAATGATAAAATGTGTGTGTGTGCATGTAGGTGTCCCCACATTTTTTATGATTGTTGGGAAAGGCCTTTCTAAAAAGGCAACATTTGAGGTGATAACTGATACAGGAGAAGGGTCCAGCCATGTGACAAAAGCACTGGGGAAAAGCATTCTAATAGAGGCAATTGTAGTTACCAAGGTCCCACACAGGGTTTCAATTTGCACGTATGCAAAAAAAGATGGGTTTGAGTGATGAGAGATGCACTTTCCATCCCAATAGCCACTAGCCATTTGAGGCTATTAAAATTAAAATTGATTTTCAAAAAAACCACAACTCAGTTCTTTCCTGGCAGTAGCCATGTTTCCAGTGCTCAACAGCCATATGTGGCTAGCGGCTACCATATTGGACAGCACTGAGCACAGACCCTTAACTGAGGAAAATTCCAATGGATAGTGCTGGGCTAGACTAGAGGGAGAATCAGGATAGAAGAGGTCAGAGCGAGGGGCTTGGAGAAATCATGCTAGTCCCTATAAACTGGTGTAAAGACTTGGGAATCTGCAAGTGCAATGGGAAGCCTTTGGACCATTTTTTAGTGGATGAGTGATATCATCTAATTTACATTTTAAAAATCACTCTGGCTCTTGCGTAGAAAATGAATTAGAGGAGAACAAGACCAGTAAGAAGTTTATTGCAATTGTCCTGGTCAGGGATTATGAGGTCCTTTTGGTGGGTTACTATAAGAGAGATGCTGAAAAGTGGACAGGTTCAGGATATATTTTAGAGATGACCTCCTAATAGATTGGAAGTAAAGCAAGGTAAATAAACAGAGGAAGGGCTCAATCCTCTTTTGTGGCCTGAGCAACTAGATAACTGGTTATTTACTGGGATAGAAGAATGCTGAGGAGAAATACTTTGGGTATGTGTGGGGTCCAAGTGCAGGGGAGGGAGTTGGAAGAATTCTGTTTTGGCTACTTATTGGATATATGTGCATCGCAGTTAGGTAAGTGGTGGAGAAAGAGTGAGCCCATACTAAGGCATGTAAACTTTAAGTTTTACAATAGAATTCCCTTGAGTACAATCATATTTGGCAAATTGAAAATGATATACAGTGGGGTTAATTTCTAGATCCTTTTCACAAAGAACTAGGGAAAACACATTAGCTAGATGTGTCTCAGTGGAGAGCTCAGGTCAAATTTGTCCACATACTACTCTATATCTGTGTGTACCACATTTTCCTTATCCTAATGCTAAGTGTTAACTTAGCTTTCTTGAGTTAGGACTCATCACTATCTATGAAAATGAGTGGTTTTAACTTATATGTGATTGCTCAATCTTCACTTTATGTATATTATCTTATTTAATATGCTTTCTATAAAGTGCACAATGTTGGTCACTTCTTTGTATTTGTATAGCTCTGCACTTTCTACCTGTCGTAGTTTCCCACAGGGTTGCTGATGCAAATTACCAGAAATGGGTTGGGTTTAACAATGGGGATTTTATTTTAGAGTAAAAGCTTATAGTTCCGAAGCTGTGAAGTGTCCAAATCAAGGCATCATCAGAGATGCCTTCTCAGGGCTCTGCCACGTTGCCAAGCAAGTTGGAGGACCATCTCTGCCGAGGTCCCTGCCTTCTCCTGTGCAATCTACCATCCTCTCTCTTAACGGGCATCCTCTCTCAGTCTCGGCTGCTAGGCTCTCTTCCTGAGTTTGGCCATGAGCTATCAGGCATATGGCTCATCTCTCCCTGGGCTTCTGCGCTATGAATCTCTCAGGGGCTTCTCTCCTTGAGCACAGCTGTGGGCTAATGTGGAGTCCTTTCCCTCGCATTTGCAGGATCCAATATGGCAGCTTCCTTTTCCTGTGTCTCTGTTTATATCAGACCCAGCAAGAAGGCGGAGTCACGCCTCACTGACATAGTCCAATCAAAAGCAATCTAATCTTAGTGCTCTATAGTGAATCTAATGCAATCAAAGGGCACCACACTCACAGGAATGGATTAGTTTAAGAACATAATCTTTTGGGGATTCATAAAATAACTTCAAATTGTCACACTCCCTAACATAAATGTTCTGCTGTTTCTGTTCTCCTGCCTCCATGTTTGGAATGGAAATGGGGGAAGAAAATCTACCTTTTCTCCTTTTGGTGGGACAAATGACTTTCTATTTGTGATTTTTGTTGAAAATGGGCAGAAACCTCTATGGCAGGACCCTGCCTCGGCTATTCTACTGAACATTTCAAGATGTCTTTGTTTAACATGTGGGCCTGGTATTCTTGTTTTGCTGCCATTAACAAATGTCATTCTTGACTGTTTTTTTCTGTTAAATTTTTTTTTTAATGTCTACTTTCCATCTCTTAAGAGTTCAGTTTTTATGATGGCATTATATTATCCTTTCCAAAGAACCGAGATAGTTGTGGGGGGAAGAGGCAGAGAAAATTGAAATATCCCCCAATTCTCCTCATTGTGCCTTTCTCTCCAACCTTGATATAGGCTAGATTTTAAAATTTTTTCATCTTCATGTGCTATTTTTTATGCCAATGAATATTAGCATGACTATCCAATCACAGATTTTCACTCTGAAGTGTCCCAGGTAGGATCTGGCATATGAATCATAGGTCTAAAAAGGAAACTACTGAAAGTATGTGTGCATGCTAGGGGGCTCATTTGTCATTGGCAAAGGCATTGCTGCTTCTGTTTCCTTAATTATTAAACAGATGGTGCCCACTGTCGCTGACTGGCTGCCCAACTTGTTCTCCATGTGGTAGCACAGTCCTGGACATCTGACAGAAGCTGCACAGCCACAGCTCCTCAGACTCACTTATGTCATAGCATTAATACCAGCCTCTAATTAGAGCAGGCTGTTTCCTGTGACGTTAGCTCTAAGACTCAAGCCGTCTTCTCCCTTTGCCCCCGTGAATTAATTTTATCATCTTGAGTATCTCCTTTTGGCCTTTCTTTATATTGCTTCATCTCTGCACACAAAATGCAGTGGTGCATTGAACCAATTATCAAAATACTCTAGGCTATAAGCACACTTAAACCTGAAATATTGAGGTAATTAAGACAAAATTGGATTACTCAAATTATTAGTGAGGACAAATGACATTGAAAGTAGGTGCACGTTTTTAAAATGAACAGTGCACTCTCATATTCTATGTGTAAAAAAGAAACTGGCTCCCTGGGAACATTGGTGGATATTTTGAAAAATGCCATTGAACAGCTATTGAATTATTTTTCATAATCTGCCCCAAAGAAGTCTAAAAATTTCCTTAGTTGTTCAAACATCCCATTTCTACAATATCTAAACATTGGGCCTTATGTTCATTAATAACCAGGGTCCTAATTTTTCCCCCACAAGTTTTCTTCAGGGCAGACATAGTATCTCATAGCCTTTGACAGTCTTCTCTTCCTAGTGTTAACCCACTTATCTTTACTCTGCCGGTCAGGTGGTCCTTCATGTTATTTTCTGATGACTGGCTAGACTTCTTTGTAAACCTTCTTGGGGCTATAGTCACGTAATCCCAGTCAACGATGGTTGGTTAACACTCAAACAGGATTTTTAAAAAGTTACAAATAATTTTTTAAATGGTTGACGCCCCTCCCCTTTCTCAGTAATAATGCCATCGCGGTCTAGGTAAACTTGAGATTCTCCCATTGTTTGGACCGACAGGTAAGGCTTGGGTTCTCTGTTGAAAACACACCTTCTAGCAGGAGCAGCCCAAGCATGACAATGCCACCTGAAACTGGTTTGCGGTTGTAACGGATTTGGGAACCTATGAGCATCTTTGAATCCCTCAGACAATAGATGTGGCTGTCATTTTCAATGACAGTAGGAAGCATGCTGGCTTCCAGCGCCTGCAAAGTAGCCAAGTACAATCCTTTCTTCAAAGTCCCGGGAGGCTCAGCCCGAGGGCCAGCCCGGACCCCCGAACCCCTTGGGCTGCGGGGAACTGGGCGGTGCACCAGCCGCAGCAGCCCCTTCTCTAGCGCGCTCTGCGGGCGGCCGGGCTCCGGGGAAAGGAGCAGTGGAGCGGAGAGCAGCGCCTCCTCCTCCGGGGAAGGGGGCGGGAGCTCGGCGGGGAAAGCTTTCCTAGGGAGTTGCCTTAAAGCAAGCAAGCGGGATTGTAGATGGCGCCAGTCGCCGGCTTTTTCACACAGTTTTACAGTTTTAAGCAGTCGTCTCCACTCGCTTCCTTCTGCAAAACTGCAAAGCACTACCAGCCTTGCCCAAACACACGCAAAAAAGGAGAGGGGGTGCTCAGCAAATCCATTCAACCCTCCCACCCTCCCTTCCTCTCCCTCTCTCCCTCCCTCTCCCTCTCTCCCTCTCTCCCTCCCTCCCTCCCTCCTGCCGCAGCCGCTCTTTTCACGGACTCTCTCTCCGACGGGACTCAGCAACTTCTTGATTATTTCTCAGCCCCTTTTCCTTTTGTCCCCACTCTTTGCAATGAACTGGACGGCCAGGCGCGGCGGAGGCTTTGCGTTCAGACGGGGGGAATGGCGGTTCGCGTCCTGGGGCCGTGCGGGCCAGGATCGGCCGCGGAGGAAAAAGGAGTGATAGAGAAAGAGCTGCAGGAGAGAAGAGAAGGGGACCCTGGGGCTGCCGCGGGCCCTGCGCTCAGAGGTGCGGCGCGGAGCTGCGCCCGGGATGGCCCCCAGTTCTCCCTGCGCCCCCGACTCCTCCAGCGCCTGCGGCCGGGGCGCGCGGGACGCACGGGGCAGTTTTTAACCCCCCTGAAGTAGGAAGAGACCCCGGAGGTAGAAGCTGGAGGCGGGGGTGGAGCCGCGAATTTGTAAAAAGCTTTTCAAAGGGCGAGAAAGGGGGAAGGCTGGTCGTTTGAGTCCGGGCTTGGGGTGGCAGGATGCTCCCGGAGGTGTTGGGAAGCTGAAACTTTCGGGGGCTCGCGGGCCTGGGGAGGAGGAGGGGTTCGGGGGTGGGGGAGATCGGGAAGAACACGCGCGCGGGTGTGTGTGTGTGTGTGTGTCGGGGTGGCCTGGGATTCCGTGAAGAGGGCACACCATGGCAGTGCCCGGCGAGGCCACCCGGGCCACGGACAAGCCCGACCACGACCGGGCGAGTCGCGCCCTCGCGGCGGGCCGGGACTGCGCCCGTGTTGCGGGCTCCGAGTGGCCGCGGGACTCGGGCCGCCGCAGCTGCTGGGGAGAGCTGGTGCTGCAGCCGCTCCGGCGCTCGCGGAAACTTTCCTCGGCGCTGTGCGCGGGCTCCCTGTCCTTCCTGCTGGCGCTGCTGGTGAGACTGGTGCGCGGCGAGATTGGCTGTGACCTGGCTCCGAGTAAGGAGGCGGCGGCGGAAGAAGCGGCGGCGGGAGCAGAAGGGGGCGGCCTCCCGGGGCCTCCGGGAGGTGCTCCCGGGGGCGGCGCGCCGCTCAGCCGCTGGCTGCAGCCCTGGGCGCTGCTCTTCAGTCTCCTGTGCGCCTTCTTCTGGATGGGCTTGTGCCTCCTGCGCGCCGGGGTGCGCCTGCCGCTGGCCGTGGCGCTGCTGGCCGCCTGCTGCGCGGGGGAAGCGCTGGTCCAGGGCGCGCTGGGCGTCGGGGAGGACCACTTGCTCTCGCTCCCCGCCGCGGGGGTGGTGCTCAGCTGCTTGGCCGCCGCGACATGGCTGGTGCTGAGGCTGAGGCTGGGCGTCCTCATGATCGCCTTGACTAGCGCGGTCAGGACCGTGTCCCTCATTTCCTTGGAGACGTTCAAGGTCGCCTGGAGACCTTACCTGGCGTACTTGGCCGGCGTGCTGGGGATCCTCCTGGCCAGGTACGTGGAGCAACTCTTGCCGCAATCCGCGGCGACTGCTCCGAGGGAGCATTTTGGGTCCCAGCTCATTGCTGGGACCAAGGAAGAGATCCCGGTGTTCAAGCGGAGGAGGCGGTCCAGCTCTGTGGTGGCGGCGGAGATGTCCGGCTGCGGCAGCAAGTCCCATCGGAGGACCTCCCTGCCCTGCATCCCGAGGGAACAGGTAAGCACTGGCGGCTCCTCGCTCGCCGCTCGGAAAACCCGAAACACCTGGGAACAGCTGCAGCCGGAGGGAATCCGAGCGCGAGGAACCAAACGGAAGACAGCCTCGAAAATGGTGTAACTTTAGACTGAGTAGGAAACTAGCGGGCTTTTCTTCCCCTCTCACGCGGTGTTTTAGAACCTGAACCACAGAAACACGAATAAGTTACAAAAGAGACAGCATTTGATATCTTTCACAGCTGGGCCAACTTTTTACATCTGCTACACCTGGCGGGGGCTGCCCTGCACTTGAAGTACGCTCACACTTTCCTCCTTTAGCAGAAACTTTAGGATTGGGTTGAGTATTTTTCAACACGTAGGTTTTGCTGGACTTCCTTCCATTTCTTTTTATAAAATGTCTATCTTAGAAAGTGACCGGAAGATGATTAGGAGAATCAGAAAGAAGAGTCTAGATTAAAGCAAGGCACGCCTGAAGGTGAGGTGGTGATACAGTCTTTCGTATTTTGCATTTGCGTTTTACTTGGATACTGAATCATACGGTGCCCAGTTTGTTTTTGTTTAATTTGGCTGCATAATTATTACACACTTTGTATCATGATCATAAACATCAGTTGGGAGAACAATATTTCTTGAAACTTCAGAATTTGTCGAA